>JAFFST010048816.1:219292-231364 GCA_022414735.1 Noturus placidus
TGAATTTCACATCTAATATTGTCCACCTTATCAGTGAAGAATCTAATGAAATCTTCACTACTATGTAATGATTGAGTGTTTCTCTCTGTAGTGGTTTTATTCCTAGTTATTTTTGCTACTGTGTTGAATAGAAATCTGGAATTGTTTGTATTATTTCCAATTTTAAATGTTGTAAAAAATCCCAGATCTTTTGGCTTAAAAATGTCTGAGAGACTTTTTTGTTATAATAAAGAAAAAATATTTAACCCTCTCCTTTAAAAGGAGAATTTTAATTATTGTTTATAATTATTGATTATAGATTAATGTACTTTTCTGCTTTCATTGTAGGCACTGTAGGCACAGAATAACTCAGGGAATCATGATCTTCAGTACTACTAATGATTAATATATTACACTTCCTAGAAAGAGAATCATATCACCTTGGCATGATGTGAAGAGGAAGCACAATATTCTGAGAATTAGGGAAGATTAAATTTCACCCTGCTTCTTGAAGTAGTGGCCTTAATTTGACATTCTGGAAGTGTAGATGAGAGTTAATAGTGCATGCATGCTTGAAGATAAGAACTTTGGAGACTATCCGAGTCATTGTTGACTTCCGATGAGAAGGAACAACTTCAAGAGCAGGATTTCTTTTTCTACTGGTCACAGTAAATGGTACTGTATTCTGGTTTGTGTCTTGTTTGGATTCCTTACTATGTTTTCTTTCTTTTTCTCCTTCTTATTCAGGACATATTTTACTTGCTAAAGATATTTTCCACACATATAGAAAAAAGTTAATTTAGATACAAGAATACCACCATCATATAAAAATTATTCAGAAGGCTTATCTCTTATTGGTAAAAAGTAATTAATATTAATATATTAATTAATATTTCCTTCAGAAAATATACATTTACATAAATATATTGTTGGCTTAGTTCTTAAGACATTTGACAGATGAGCAAACAATCTTTTTTTATTTTTTATTTCAATCCAAGAAATCGAGTAGAAGAAAAAAAGGAATTATTGAACTTCTATCAAATTCATGTGCCTCTTAATGATAGTTACAGTACATGCCACATTCTTTGTGTTATATGCAGTGGTGCTTAAAAGTTTGTGACAGACAAATGGGTTTTTTGGCTATCATGAATATTTTCTTGTTGAATGCCAGTTCTGTTTTGCAAGCCTAGCAGACCCCAAGCCCAACGAGATGCAATGGCTAAGGTTCATGTTGTCCCTGTTTTTTTTTGGCCCAGCCCTCCAGTGGGCACAGTGTCTAGTGGCCATGGGATCCAGGGGACTTGAGAATGTGACTCAGTTTGTGGGACTATTTGTGACGGTGTTCAGGAGTCCAGGAACATCCATCCTGGAACATCTCTTGAGGGGTAGGGGAGGGGGGATCAGCCTCGCAGATAAACATGCCCTGTCTTTCACCACCTATTATGAGCAAGCAAACAGGGTGACCTCCTCCATAAGACTCCAGCCAGAGACCAAGATGTGCTCTCACCTGTTGAGCTCCAGCCGGAAGTCAATGTGGTGTCCTTCTCCCCAGAGCTCCAAATGGAGAAACACAAAGTGGTCTCACCTGCTGAGCTCCAGCTGGAGGGCAACGTGGCGACATCTCCAGAGCTCCAACCTCAGAGCCACACTCGACCTACAAAGTATTCTCAGCTCCAGACCTCAGTTGGAGGTCAACGTGGTGACCTCCTCCCCAGAGCTCCAACCTGAGACCCACCAAGTGGTCTCACCTGCAGAGCTCAAGCTGGAGGTCAACATGTGACCTTATCTCCAGTTCTCCAACCTGAGACCCATGAGGTAGTCTCACCTGCAGAGCTTCAGCATGAGACCCACGAGGCGGTCTCATGCCCAGAGCTCCAGCATGAGACCCATGAGGCGGTTTCATCCCCAGAGTTCCAGCATGAGACCCATGAGGTGGTCTCATTCCCAGAGCTCCAGCATGAGACCCATAAGGTGGTCTCACCTCCAGAGCTCTAGCATAAAGCCAAAGTCCTGTCCGAGGTTAAAGATAAGGCCTCTTGAGCCAAGTTCCTGTCCAAGGTCAACGAGATATCCTATCAAGCCAAGTTCCTGTCCAAGGTTGAAGAGACGGCGTATTGAGTCAAGTTCCTGTCCGATGTCGAAGAGACGGCCATTCAAGCCAAGTTCCTGTCCGAGGTTGAAGAGATGGCCTCCCGAGCCAAGTTTCTGTCTGAGGTCAAAGAGACAGCCTCTCAAGCAATGTTTATGTCTGAGGTTGAAGCGACGACCTCTCAAGCCAAGTTCCTGTCCGAGGTCGAAGAGACGACCTCTAAAGCCATGTTCCTGTCCGAGGTCAAAGAGACGGCATATCGAGCCAAGTTCCTGTCCGATGTCGAAAAGAGGGCCTCCTAAGTCTGAGATCGACAAGGTAACCTTCCGTGACAAGTTCCAGTCTGAGATCAACAATGTGACCTTCAACGCCAAGTTCAAGTCTGAGATCAACGAGGTGACCTCCCCTGCCACGTTCCAGTCCAAGGTTGCTGACACGACCTACCAAATTCTCCTCATGCCTGATACCGACGTCACAAACAACCAGGTTTTGCTCACGCCTGAAATTTACGTCACAACAAACCAGGTTCTGCTCATGCCTGAAACCCACATCATGACCAATCAGGTTCTGTTCATGCCTGAAACCGATGTCACAACCAACCAGGTTCTGCTCACGCCTGAAGCCGATGTCATGACCAACCATGTTCCGCTCATGCCTGAAACCGATGTCACGACCAACCAGGTTCTGCTCATGCATGAAGCCAACATCATGAACAACCAGGTTCTGCTCACGCCTGAAGCCAACGTCACGACCGACCATGTTCTGCTCATGCCTCAAACCGATGTCACGACCAACCAGGTTCTGCTTATTCCTGAAGCCCACATCATGACCAATCAGGTTCTGCTCACGCCTGAAGCTGACATCACTACCAATCAGGTTCTGCTCGTGCCTGAAGCTTACATCACGACCAATCAGGTGCTGCTCATGCCTGAAGCTGACATCACGAACAACTGGGTTCTGCTCCTGCATGAAACCCACGTCGTGACCAACCAGGTTCTGTTCATGCCTGAATCCAACGTCACGACCAACCATGTTCTGCTCACGCCTGAAGCCGACGATCAACCAGGTTATGCTCACGACTGAAGCTGACGTAATGATCAACCAGGTTCTCCTCATGCCTAAAAAGGATGTCACGACCAACCAGGTTCTGCTCATGCCTGAAGCCGACATCACGATCAACCAGGTTCTGCTCATGCCTGAAGCCGACATCACGACCAAGCCGATGACCAACCAGGTTCTAATCACGCCTGAAGCTGATGTCACCACCAGCCAAGTTCTGCTCACGCCTGAAGCCAATGATCAACCAGGTTCTGCCTGAAGCCCACATCATGACCAATCAGGTTCTGCTCACGCCTGAAGCTGACATCACTACCAATCAGGTTCTGCTCGTGCCTGAAGCTTACATCACGACCAATCAGGTGCTGCTCATGCCTGAAGCTGACATCACGAACAACTGGGTTCTGCTCCTGCATGAAACCCACGTCATGACCAACCAGGTTCTGTTCATGCCTGAATCCAACGTCACGACCAACCATGTTCTGCTCACGCCTGAAGCCGACGATCAACCAGGTTATGCTCACGACTGAAGCTGACGTAACGATCAACCAGGTTCTCCTCATGCCTAAAAAGGATGTCATGACCAACCAGGTTCTGCTCATGCCTGAAGCTGACATCACGATCAACCAGGTTCTGCTCACGCCTGAAGCCGACATCACGACCAAGCCGATGACCAACCAGGTTCTAATCACACCTGAAGCCGATGTCACCACCAGCCAAGTTCTGCTAACACCTGAAGCCGATGACCAACCAGGTTCTGCTCACGACTGAAGCTGACGTCATAATCAACCAGGATCTGCTCATGCCTGAAACCAGTGTCACGACCAACCAGGTTCTGCTTATGCCTGAAGCCCACGTCACGACTAACCAGGTTCTGCTCATGTCTGAAGCTGACGATCAACCAGGTTCTGCTTATGCCTGAAGCCCACGTCATCACCAACCAGGTTCTGTTCATGCCTGAAAACGATGTCATGACCAACCAGGTTCTGATCACACCTGAAGCCGATGTCATGACCAACCATGTTCTGCTCACGCCTGAAGCTGACAATCAATCAGGTTCTGCTTATGCCTTAAGCCCACGTCATGACCAATCAGGTTCTACTCACACCTGAAGCCGACGACCAACCAGGTTCTGCTCACACCTGAAGCCGATGACCAATCAGGTTCTGCTCATGCCTGAAGCCCACGTCACAACCAATCAGGGTCTGCTGACACCTGAAGTCAACAATCAACCAGGTTCTGCTTATGCCTGAAGCCCATGTCATCACCAACCAGGTTCTGTTAATGTCTGAAACCGATCTCATGACCAACCAGGTTCTGATCATGCCTGAAGCCGACGTCACGACCAACCATGTTCTGCTCACGCCTGAAGCCGACGATCAACCATGTTCTGCTCACGATTGAAGCTGATGTAATGACCAACAGGGTTCTCCTCATGCCTGAAAAGGATGTCACGACCAACCAGGTTCTGCTCATGCCTGAAGCCCACGTCACGACCAATCAGGTTCTGCTCACGACTGAAGCTGACATCATGACCAACCAGGATCTGCTCATGCTTGAAACCAATGTCACGACCAACCAGGTTCTGTTCATGCCTGAAGCTGACATCACGAACAACCGAGTTCTGCTCATGCCTGAAACCCACGTCATGACCAACCTGGTTCTGTTCATGCCTGAAGCCAACGGCACGACCAACCATGTTCTGCTCACACCTGAAGCTGATGATCAACCAGGTCTTGCTCACGACTGAAGCTGACGTCATGACCAACCAGGTTCTGTTCATGCCTGAAACCGATGTCATGACCAACCAGGTTCTGATCACACCTGAAGCCGACGTCATGACCAACCATGTTCTGCTCATGCCTGAACCCGACGATCAATCAGGTTCTGCTCATGCCTGAAGCCCATGTCACGACCAATCAGGTTCTACTCACACCTGAAGCCGACGACCAACCAGGTTCTGCTCTCCGACTGAAGCTGATGTCACGACCAACCAGGATCTGCTCATGCCTGAAGCCCACGTCATGACCAATCAGGTTCTGCTCACACTAGAAGCCGACGACCAACCAGGTTCTGCTCACACCTGAAGCCGACGTAACGACCAACCATATTCTGCTCATGCCTCAAGCCGACGATCAATCAGGTTCTGCTTATGCCTGAAGCGCACGTCATGACCAATCAGGTTCTACTCACACCTGAAGCCGACGATCAACCAGGTTCTGCTCACAACTGAAGCTGACGTTATGACCAACCAGGATTTGCTCATGCCGGAAGCCCATGTCACGACCAATCAGGTTCTGCTCACACCTGAAGCCGACGACCAACCAGGTTCTGCTCTCCGACTGAAGCTGACGTCACGACCAACCAGGATCTGCTCATGCCTGAAGCCCACGTCATGACCAATCAGGTTCTGCTCACACCTGAAGCCGACGATCAACCAGGTTCTGCTCACAACTGAAGCTGACGTTATGACCAACAAGGATTTGCTCATGCCGGAAGCCCATGTCACGACCAATCAGGTTCTGCTCACACTAGAAGCCGATGACCAACCAGGTTCTGCTCAGACCTGAAGCCGACGTAACGACCAACCATATTCTGCTCATGCCTGAAGCCGACGATCAATCAGGTTCTTCTTATGCCTGAAGCCCACGTCGCGACCAACCATGTTCTGCTCACGCCTGAAGCCGACGATCAACCAGGTTCTGCTCACAACTGAAGCTGACGTTATGACCAACCAGGATTTGCTCATGCCGGAAGCCCATGTCACGACCAATCAGGTTCTGCTCACACCTGAAGCCGACGATCAACCAGGTTCTGCTTATGCCTGAAGCCCATGTCATCACCAAACAGGTTCTGTTCATGTCTGAAGCCGATGATCAACCAGGTCTTGCTCACGACTGAAGCTGACGTCATGACCAACCAGGTTCTGTTCATGCCTGAAACCGATGTCATGACCAACCAGGTTCTGATCACGCCTGAAGCCTACGTCATGACCAACCATGTTCTGCTCACGCCTGAAGCCGACGATCAACCAGGTTCTGCTCACAACTGAAGCTGACGTTATGACCAACCAGGATTTGCTCATGCCTGAAGCCGATGATCAACCAGGTTCTGCTCATGACTGAAGCTGACGTCACAACCAACCAGGATCTGCTCATGCCTGAAACCGATGTCACGACCAACCAGGTTCTGCTCACGCCTGAATCCTATGTCATGACCAACCATGTTCCGCTCATGCCTGAAACCGATGTCACGACCAACCAGGTTTTGCTTCCTGAAAAGTTTTTGGTGATTATGATAGACCTCTTCAAAGTGAACACAAATATAGTTTCAGATTGACTGCATCACATAAGAATTTTGTGAAACATGAAATTAAGTTTCATTGACTACAACGTGTTTAATCGCATAAAGTTTCTGACACGCTGCATAAGTTTAATAGGGCTAAAAGTGTACACAGTGTCTGGTCCATCTCGTTGCAGTGTCCAACAATAGTCAGCCAGCATTGATGGATTCCAGTTTCCCTGATAGCGTTTTTTTATTGTGGCAATGTCCTGGTGAAACCTTTCACCATGTTCATCACTGACTTCTCCAAGATTTGTGGGGAAGAAGTCCAAGTGTGAATGCAGGAAATGAATCTTCAGTGACATGTTGCACTTCATGGTTTTGTATGCTTTAAGAAATTTGTCAATCAGCTTAATGTAGTTTGGTGCTCTGTGGTTGCCAAGAAAATTCTCAACGACACCCTTGAATGCTTTCAGGGTGATTTTCTCTGGCCCCATTAACAGATCTTGTCACTGGTGACGTGTCTGATCTGTGGCCCAATGAAAATGTTTTCTTTAATCTTGAAATTTTTGTATCTTTTGACAGCAAACATCATCCTTGCAGTCTTGAACCCAGTAGTTCTGCTTTTGCTCTTGACAAACCCAAGTCCCTCACCAGGTCGTTTAATTCGGACTGTGTGATTAGATGAGGCTCACCAGACATGTGTGGTTCAAAATCCGGATCAATGTCACTGTCCGTGCTCAGGTGGTGCATTGCAGCATCTTCACCTGTTTCGTCTAAGCTCTATTTCTTTGGTGGCTCTGGTATTGGAAGACTGTCGTCATGTGGCACTGGTCTTATGGCTGAAGGCAGAATTGGGTGTTCAATTGGTTTCTTATTTTTAGCCGAAAAACCAGAAACACCAGTTTCATTAGTTTCAACTCAGGAAAGAGCAGGTGTATGTGCGCTGGCGCAATGCACTCTGCTTCAAAGGGGAATCGTGACATTAGCTTTTAAAAACATATTGAATAAGAGAATACATAAAATTGCAGTGAAGTAAAAACAGAACACCAGTAAGTAATTACCTGAGTGAATAATAATAGATGGCTAGCCAATGTTTTACCTTGCCACTCTGTGCATGAACTACTTTTTGTTTGTTTGTTTGTTTGTTTGTTTGTTTGCAGAATTAGTTCATCTCTAATGTCCAAATGTTTGAAAATATAGTTTATAGTTTGTATGCTTTAGGGCCAACTGGCAAAGTGCATATGAATCTGACATACCTACTGTTATTGTAGCTGACTTTGTGCAGACACACACAATTTACTAATGTCACTTTTGACAGGTGGGAATTTAATGCCATAATTTTTCCTCTCTTGGACTCTCGGCCCCAGATGACTTGGCATCATCAGGATTCAAACTCTCTCGATTGGACTTCCGGCTGAGCATGTGAGTGAGAAGAAATGCGTGGAGTGAACTCCTGAGCATTTTATTTTTTAATTGTGCTTTTCAGGCAACCTGAATCTTTTCTAAGACATTTGGTGCATTCTTTTTCAATTACTCAATTTACAATTATAACCAGAATGGACTTATGGGTTCTGAAAGACTACAGAAACTTAAATCTTCACCAAGCATGACAAGTCATGGCGACAAGCTACTGTTTGACCTGGAAAACCTCCGCACCACTTTGATCATGGCGCTAACAACTACCATAGCAGTACAGGTGAAAGCAGCTATTGACTCGGCTCTCTACCAGTTGTTGCGTCTTTTGAGAGTTTTAAATCGGGTATTGAATCACAAGGCCGGCATGTTAATGAGCTTGACTACCATTGAACGATTACAGTGACCAAATTGTAGCACTGGAACAGACTGTGCTAAAGCTAAATTTGGCATAACAAACAACTCACCGATAAAGTGGAGGACCTGGAGTCCCGTTCACGGGCTGCAATCTCCGGGTCACTGGTATTCCAGAACGAGAAGAAGGGAGCGATAAGGTAACATTTATGTCTACATTTTTCCAGGATGCCCTCGGATCAGAAATCTTTCCATCTGCTCCATTGCTGGATATTGGCCCTCGGAGAAGCGAGAGAATCAAAGGCCCAGAGTGATGATTGTGCGGTTTCACTACTTTCACCACAGAGAAAAAGTTGTTCGACACGGGAATTAGAATCAACTTTTCCATTAGGGCTGTAAGATCTTCATCTTTCCTGACTTCAACTCCAGTGTCACTAAGAGGAGGGCGGCCTTCGTTGTGGAGAGAAACAGCTTGCGTGAGAGAAATGTGCGGTTTTCTCTCAGATACCCTGCTCGCCTTCAGATAGACCTTGGTGATGAGAGGCTGCAATTCGACTGCCCCAAAAAGCGCAACTATGGTTTAATGAACGGTATCCTTCATCTTAAGCTGTCTACATAACAGTTAACCAATTTATCAATACCTATCATGTGACTGTAAAACTATGTGGGTGTGGGCAACTATATTAGTTTCCATGTAAATCTGTAGGTTGCCTAAGATACATGGTAATTGTGGTAACTTTTATGCTCGGGAGTAACTTCACACAACAAGAATTGGTATGGTTTACAAGTATCGGATGTTCCAGTGTTGTATGATTCTGCCTCCATTGTTTGGGAATGGAGAGAAGTTCAGATGTTCAGAGTAGGGTGGGGGAGGGTGGGGTAAATACCTGAAGCTTGATCAGATTCCTAAGTTGGAATGTGAAAGGTCCGAATGGTCTTATTAAAAGATCCAAAGTTTTGACACATTTAAAACTACAAAAACCTGACGTTGCATTTCGTCAGGAAACCCATCTCTGTCTCAGGGATCCGTCTCCGTCTCGCTGGACATCGCATGTGTTCCACTCCAATTTTGATTCCAGGTTCAGGGGAGTTTCTATTCTGATAAGTAAGATTGTGCCCTTTTCTTTTGATTTTTTGAAGTTATTTCTGATGTAAATGGTAGATATGTGATTGTGGATGGGAAAATTTCACAACTGCCAGTAGTTCTGGTGAATGTATATGCCCCGAATTTTGATAAATTTCCTTTTTCTCAGAATTTCTTGTCAAAAATTCCTGCTTTGAACACACATCTCTTGATATTTGGGGGAGATTTAAACTGTGTTATTGAACCAGTTTTGGACAAATCTAGCACAAGGCTCCCTCTGCAATGACAAAGGTATTCTCTGGGTTTATGGTTCAGAATGGTTTCCTTGTTCCGTGGAGGTATTTTAACCCCACAGTGAGGAAATATTCTTTCTTTTCTCACATACATAAATCTTTTTCTCGCATTGATTACTTTTTTATTAATAACTCTCTAATTTCTTGGGTTGTAAACTCTGAATATCTACCGATTGTTATTTCATACCACGCTCCTTTAAGTCTTGACATTCTTCTACCTTCACATCACACCTTTTGCCCACCATGGAGGCTTAATTTCCTATTTTTATCTGATTCAGTGTTTTGCAAGTATATTTCTACTTCAATAGATGATTTTCTTCTTACTAATCAAACTGCTTCAATCTCTTACTCTCTACTTTGGGAAACTCTAAAGGCCTTCTTAAGTGGACATATAATCTCTTATTCTGCTCATGCCAATAAGTTACGTAAGGATAAGAAAAAGAGATATCTGGTAATATTTGAGCTATTGACGACCACTATGCTCTCAATCCGACCTCTGAGCTGCATAAACAAAGGCTTAATTTGCAGGCAGAGTTTGATTTGTTATCGACAGGTGAGGCGGAGAGGCTTTTGTTACACACGTATGGCAATTATTATGAATATGGGGATAAGGTCGGTCAGTTGTTGGCTCTCCAACTGCGTACCCGAGCGGCTTCACACTCTATTACTCAGATTATGCAGTCCAGTAGTGCATTAACCTCAGATGCTGTATAAATTAATTCAACTTTTAAAAGTTTTTACTCTCTTTATACACAATTGGAGCTCCTGACAATTCAGTTAACATGGACCATTTTTTTAGAAATATTGATTTTCCCAGAGTTGACCCACTATTGGCATCTGAACTTGACCGCCCCATCACCTTAGATGAGATCATTAACTCAATTAATTTATTGAAATCTAAGAAATCACCTGGACCGGATGAGTTTCCTTCCGAATTTTATAAGAAATTTCATGTTACACTGGCCCCAATACTTCTGGCTGTATTCAAGGAATCTTTAGAACTAGGTATGCTGCCATACACGCATCTATAACTCTATTGCTTAAAGATGGGAAGGACCCAATATTATGTAATTCATACAGACCTATGAGCCTCCTCAATGTTCAAAATTTTAGCCAAACTTTTGGCCTCTCGTTTAGAGGGGATTCTCCCTAGCATTATTTCAGAGGAGCAAACCGGATTCATAAAATGACATCATTCCTTTTCTAATATTCATACTCGTCTTAGTATTTTATATTCAAAATAAAACAGCAACTCCTCTGAAGTGGTCATCTCTTTGGATGCAGAAAAGGCGCTTGATAGGATAGAATGGGAATATCTTTTTATAGTGCTAAAGAGGTTCAGCTTTGGGGAAGGACTGATATCCAGTCCATGGATCTGTTTATTATATGTGGATATTTGTTACGGGATACGCACCAGGGATGTCCTCTGTCTCCGTTACTTTTTGCCAAAGCAATTGAGCCTCTCTCAATAATGCTTAGAACTCTTCCTGTATTTCAGGGTATAATCTGCAAGGGAATTGAACATAAACTAGCCCTATATGCTGACGACTTACTACTTTATGTTACACATCCAATTGCATCTATTCCAGAGATAAAACACATATTAAATGACTTTGGGAAATGTTCAGGGTATAAATAGAACCCATAAAAGAGTGAATGTTTAACCATTAACCAATCTGGCAATTCAAAATTCAAATATCTCGGAGTTAATGTCACCCGTTCTTATTCTGCATTAATGGTGGCGAATTTTACACACTTACTTTCATACATGAAGTCAGCCTTTCAAAGATGGGCAGCTCTACCATTATCCCCTCTCGGTAGAATAAACACGGTAAAAATTAACATTCTTCCAAAATTCCTCTACCTTTTCCAGTCCATTCCTTTGTTTTTACCCAAATCTTTATTCAAGAATATAGACCAATTAATCTCCTCCTTCATATGGGCAGGAAAAACTCCCAGGGTTTCCAAATTTTTACTTCAAAAGAGTCGACTAAGTAGTGGCCTCTCAGTAGTGGCCCAATTTTATGTATTATTATTCGGCGGCTAACATTCAGAAACTGGTGTTCTGAGTGCAGGCCCCCTCTCTACCATGGTGCCACTTAGAAGCACAGTCTTGTATTTTAACCTCCCTCCCTGCTCTGGTGTTCTCCTCCCTTCCTGTAGCCCTTTCACAATACACAGATAATCCTATAGTATGTACCTCTCTAAAAATTTTCTATCAGTTTCGTTGTCATTTTAAATCTATCTCGGCCTCAAACGTGGCACCTATATGTAATAACCACCTCTTTCCCCCTCCTTTATAGATTCCACATTCTCGCTTTGGAAACAGAAGGGTCTGAAATGCTTTGAGGATCTTTTCATTAATAATGTATTTGCAAACTTTTCTGAATTATCCTTGTCATACACCCTGCCTCCGTCTCACCTTTTCCATTTCTTTCAAATTAGGCATTGTGTCTCCTCTCTATTCACTGGGTTTCCCTTCTTACCTACAAAGTCTGCATGGGAAGAGGTGTTCAAGC
>JAFFST010048817.1:20859-31728 GCA_022414735.1 Noturus placidus
ATATATATATAATATGTGTGTGTGTGTGTTCAGTCTCCACTTCATAATCTGGACTTCATGAAGAGTATATTCTAATAAACAGTGCATTCAGAAAGTATTATATGTAAAATAATATACAATACAGTCAAGTGCAAAAGTATGTGCACACATTGTATGTGCACACTTAATACAATTTTTGTCTTTGTAATGCGGTTAGTTAATTAATGTTTAAGTACTTTACTTTAAGTATGTATACTCTAATTTAGCGGTGAGTAATCTGTAAGTAATTCAGTAATAACAAATTAAGGGCAGTGTTCAACAATGATGCATGTAGATAACTCACTGGTAAGTGGATAACAGATTTGTCGGTAGGGTTTAGTGAGGAATCATTACTGAAGAACCAGTAAAGTAATACTTGATTACGTACTGGTATGTTAACCCTTGTTAAGTATTTAACCCTTGTGCGTCAATTAAAAAAAGTTACACATAGGTCCACAGAGGACAAAATTGTCCATGTCCAAAAATTGTCATCGAAATATGCATTATTTTTATGTTGTTCCACTTTTCACTGACTTTGTTTTTTTGTTGTTGTTTTTTTATCAGCATCAGTTCTGATCATAAACACCAAACATTCATTCGGTTTCAGAATGTTAACCCTTTAAACGCCGGTTTCTTTACAATACGCAAAAAAATCTTCAAAGCTCAGGAACTTTCTTTGACTCGTATACGTGGGGTGGGATTTGTGATATCCAGTACAAAATTTTCAGTACACACATACACACCACCACTCTGACATCTGTACAAACACAACACCACAACTATAGCTGCATCATTTATTCAGCTGGTCTGCAGCGCTCTATAACACAACAGAATCCGAAAAAAGGAGGACAAGCATGTTCTTTCCCCAGACACTAAACTTGAGAAAAATATAGTACACATTTCAGAATTTATATATATTTTTTTAATTCAGTGTTTTGAAAATCCACAGAATGCAGGATTGTATGCTGAAACATCATGAGGATTAAATATTGCAGTTTGAATGGGTTTCAGTGGGGACATTTTTGTCCTCAAAGCACACTTATGGTTTTGAAACGTTCTTAATTTTGTTTTAAAGTTCTCATACAATAGATTTCCATTCATCCGAGGTCCAAAAACATTTTAACATGCTCATAATTTAATCTTTTTCCCCCCCGGTCTCACAAACGACTCGTTCAATGATCTGTTCTAAAGAATTCATTCTAAACTCCTCCTTTCAGTGAGAATACTCTGCTCTGATTGGTCAGATGTCCCAGTCTGTTGTGATTTGGTCTACCGCTGTCAGCGAGCAGCCGAAAGACCAGAGGCGGGGCTTTTTTGTTTGAATCCTACGTAGGTTAGTACAGGAAGTAAAGTCTGGAATCACTACACGACTCAGCTGTTCAGAATCGGTTCCTTCTTTTGGGAGTCGATAACTCCACTTGTCGTGCGCTTTGATTTTGGAAATTCTGCAGACTTTTTACATTCACAAACAGCTACATATATAACACACTACCTGAAAGGTAATCTTTGAAAAAACCATAATAGGTGCACTTTTTACTCTTGAGCGTAACTATTTTGTGTACCTAGTTTAAAATAGGTTTATGAAAGCAAATGAGGTTGAAAAATTACAATTCCATAAAAAAAAAATATACAAACCTTTTGCAAACATTTATGCTGTTTGCATTAACACAGACAATATTATTTTTTTAAAAACAAAAAAAGACAAAAATTTCTATAAGGACGCACAAGGGTTAAGCATTCATTTAGGAGCCATATTGTAATGTTTTACTGGCATTTCACAGATGTTACTTCATTGTCACAAGCTTACAAAATAAATATTGTAAAACACTATACAAGTTAAGATAGTAAGATATTAATGTTAAGAGCTTAATAGTGGAGGGGGGGATTATTTATGCTTTTATGCTCTTATACGCTAACTGTCTCTCACTGAAGCCTGAAATGGCAAAATTACCAAACTGTTTTCTGTTTACTTGACCTCTTTTAGATTGTTATAACAGACACACTTGATCACTAACGTCCTGGCAACCGGCTCATTATTGTGTCATCGTGTGTGTGTGTGTGTGTGTGTAATGTTCCATCCGGTTAAACTGGATGCTACTGGATGCTTTGTTTGTTGTTGTTTTTTCTAACCAACTTAAACAGCTATATTTCTGTTTAATCAAAAACAAATGAACGATTGAACCTGAGCGAGATAAAGCATATATCGAAGAGGAATGAATAAATGAAGGCGATAAATGATAAATGAGTCACACTGCACCACATAAGCCTGTTTGATATTGTACTCACCCCCTCTCTCCATTAGAGAATACGGTTTGATCTCTCCCTCTGGCTTTTTTGGAGGCGCTTTTCTCAATTGGTCCGCTACAAAAACATTAATCCTGTTACAAACAGCATGACAGCTGTGCCTATATCTAAAACACAAAGCTACACAACACTCTTCATTAATATTTAGATTGAACATACTCCATATTCATGGCCACGGTCTATATAGTACGTGTGCGTCTACGCAGGCCGTCGTATGAGTATATATATACGACGCAGCATGAATATATACAGTAAGCATTTTTTTTTTTTTTTGGTTTGCCGTTGTCGGGAAGCTGTAGGGGTTTTGGTTATGGGTTGAGGACATGTCCTGAGGGACAGACTGCGTTAGCACAAGCAGAGGTGTGGGTGCTAAGCGAGCCAGATAACGCACTAAGGGTCTTTGCAATGCAATAAAACGGCACAGAAGCATGGGGTGAAGTGGGACAGATTTCACAGACACACCGCGGGTGTGATAAGGCTTGGCAATGATTAAAAACAGGGGAAAGGCTGCTACTACTGTAGGTGCAAGGGAAAGGGCCTGGGGGGGGGGGGGAGCAAAAAACGAGCGTCCTTACAAAAAGCCGTACATCCCCTGATTCGTCACAGGGGAGGAAGGAGCGCCTAGAAGTTTGATAAAACAAAAGGGGAGCCATCACGACATGAGAACAGTTCCCCCTGCTATCCTTAGTCCTTAATCAATAGCATTTACTGCACACGCACACACTGCAAAAAATGATATCTTAGCAAGTGAAAATACGTGACGTTATCTAACATTTATTATTACAAGATTATTATAAAACAAAATCAAGATTATTAAGCCAGTTTGAAGCTTGAAATTATCTATCTCGTTCTCGTGCTAATGACTATTTATTATAATTGATTCAAATACATGTAATCTTATAGCACTGCTTTATCTCTGGGTATGATTTAGAGCATCAATGCCCATGGTAAAAGCGAGATAAAGTGCGATTTTAATGCACTCTGCAGATTCCTCCACGTCGTGCATTAAAATCGTGTAATGCAAAATCATGGATTATCCCTTAGACATGAAAGTTGACACTGAGGGCTTTAAGAATTTGCAGTTTTTCACAAGTATTTTTTTTCCCTAGTCTATTAGGTTTAAATCATTTTATTGTGGCAGTTGTATACAGTGTTTTTCTATCAAAAAAAATAAATCTTTAGTTGTGCTGTGCGGTTTTTGTGTTATTGTGGCCTTTCCCATCACCCTGCTCACCAGCAGCTAAACACAGAGTCAGGATACTCTACACACAGAAACCCAACAGTGTCCGGACTCATCTTATAGCAGACGATAAAATCATTCATTTGTTTATACTAGAGAGAGATGCACCGATGTACCGATCATTATTAAAGGCGATTTTTCACACCGTATGCTATCGGCCGATATTTTATAAACATCCGACGATCAGGGCCGATTATATTCTGTCAATCAAAAGGGGGCGAGAAAACACACGGATTTCGAGCTGTGTGTAAAGATGATGTCTCGTGTGTAAAATGACGACAAAACTGCAGTTTGTAATCTTTGTAATCTCTAATCTCTGCACCGCTAAAATTTTACACCGGAAGTGAGCAGAAGTGAAGCGGGAGTTTCAGCGTTGTCTTTTTTTTTTTTTTTTGTGGCGCTTGTGCTGAATTAAAGAGCCAGTACACCGTTAAGATTTAAATGAAGATGACTTGGCAAAAAAGTATACAGGTGCTGGTCATATAATTAGAATATCATCAAAAAGTTGATTTATTTCAGTAATTCCATTCAAAAAGTGAAACTAGTATAATGTATACATTCATTACACACAGACTGATATATTTAAAGTGTTCATTCCTTTTCATTTTGATGATTATAACTGACAAGTAATGAAAACCCCAAAATCAGTATCTCAGAAAACTAGAATATTACTTAAGACAAATACCAAAAAAAAGGATTTTTAGAAATGTATGAAACTGAAAAGTATGAACATGAAAAGTATGAGCATGTACAGCACTCAATACTTAGTTGGGCATCCTTTTGCCTGAATTACTGCAGCAATGCAGCGTGGCATGGAGTCGATCAGTCTGTGGCACTGCTCAGGTGTTATGAGAGCCCAGGTTGCTCTGATAGTGGCCTTCAGCCCTTCTGCATTGTTGGGTCTGGCGTATCGCATCTTCCTCTTCACAATACCCCATAGATTTTCTATAGGGTTAAGGTCAGGCGAGTTTGCTGGTCAATTAAGAACAGGGATACCATGGCCCTTAAACCAGGTACTGGTAGCTCTGGCACTGTGTGCAGGTGTAAGAAGTCCCGTAGGAAAATGAAATCTGCATCTCCATAAAGTTGGTCAGCAGCAGGAAGCATGATGTGCTCTAAAACTTCCTGGTAGATGGCTGCATTGACCTTGGACCTCAGAAAACACAGTGGACCAACACCAGCAGATGACATGGTACCCCAAACCATCACTGACTGTGGAAACTTTACACTGGACTTCCAGCAGCATGGATTCTGTGGAACGTGGAACGCCTCTCCTCTCTTCCTCCAGACTCTGGGACCATGATTTCCAAAGAAAATGCAAAATTTACTTTCTTCAGAGAACATAACTTTGGACCACTCAGCAGCAGTCAGAAGCGAGTCACTTTTAACGCAGTGTCTTGTTCAAGGAATGCGACAGCTGACACCCATGTCTGTGCGTGGTGGTTCTTGAAGCACTGACTCCAGGTGCAGTCCAGTCTTTGTGAATCTCCCCCACATTTTTGAATGGGTTTTGTTTCACAATCCTCTCCAGGGTGCGGTTATCCCTATTGCTTGTACACTTTTTTCTACCACACCTTTTTCTTCCCTTCGCCTCTCTATTAATGTGCTTGGACACAGAGCTCTGTGAACAGCCGGCCTCTTTAGCAATGACCTTTTGTGTCTTGCCCTCCTTGTGCAAGGTGTCAATGGTCGTCTTTTGGACAGCTGTCAAGTCAGCAGTCTTCACCATGATTGTGTAGCCTACAGAACTAGACTGAGAGTCCATTTAAAGCCTTTGCAGGTGTTTTGAGTTAATTAGCTGATTAGAGTGTGGCACCAGGTGTCTTCAATATTGAACCTTTTCACAATATTCAAATTTTCTGAGATACTGATTTTGGGGTTTTCATTAGTTGTCAGTTATAATCATCAAATTCAAAGGAATGAACAGTTGAAATATATCAGTCTGTGTGTAATGAATGTATACATTATACTAGTTTCACTTTTTGAATGGAATTACTGAAATAAATCAACTTTTTGATGATATTCTAATCATATGACCAGCACCTGTATATATAATCGCACAGAAAAATATATTTGTAGAGTAGTATATTTCATATCCAGTTAAACGTTACTATATAAAAAAGCTCATTATATATTACCAGTGTGATGTCAATGATGAAGTAGAAATGCGTTTATTAGTGAATGTGAGGCTAACAGGAGGTTTTTTACAATTCAGTCAATGTTAATATCAATTAATAACATTCAATAAGTTAATAATCTTCAGAATTTATTCATCATGTGTTCATGTTAATTAATGTGTTTTCTGTTGATGAGACCAGTTACTGTGGAACAACTTGTTGAAATGGAGAGAATAAAGTTTTTATTTGTGAATTGTGGAATTAATTATTATTCATTTAAAAGAAGGCATAAAAGGCAGAACTATCGGTATCGGCCGATATCACTCTGAATAATCGCTTATCAGTACCAAGAAGTCTGTTTCTATTCCGCCGGCTGAATGGAACACCAGTGTACTGCGAGAAAGCGTTAATCAAAATGATCTGTAATTAATTATTTCTTAAATGCCCATGTTGTCTTAAAATTGTTATATAATAATCTCATAATATTAGCTCGACTAAAATAAAGACATTTGTTTAAAATATTGTCACTTTCTGAGACATTAGTAGTTGCAGTGCAGCCGAAAGCATCACCTCATCGTATACTACTTTGTTCTACGGTAAAGCGTGTCAGGTAACACACTGCCGCATGTACAGGCTTGCTAAGGTGCAACGTTTCCTTTGTGAACAAGAAAAAATTCAAACAAAGGTTCTGCCAATCTGGAATTCAATCTTAATGCCACATGCCTGAGTCACTCTTCCCATTCCCAGCCTCCATTCAATCACGTACAGCCACCCACAAGTGACCTGGAAATGTCAGAAAAACGAGCTGGGCGAGTTTTATGACTGTAGTTCAACATAATGGGACGGTGCTTTCCTATAGCCATGATGCTGGCGCGAGTGGTCCGGCTCATTGCTTAATCTCAGACTGTTACGCAGATTTCCATTACTAAAGATAATTGTGTTAAAGCATCATGAAGCTGCTGGTTTGGATGTGAAGAAGCTCTACGATAACATGAACATATACAGAAAAGCAAAAAGGCTTACTGAATGGGTTACTTTTAAAATGCCATGGATGTTGGGGGAACAAACTCTTATACTGACTTTTAACAAACTAAATGGGAAATAATACGAACCATTTTATAGCACATTTTTCATTTAAAAAAAAAAAAAAAAATTCGCTAAATGTGTTAACGATGAAGAACAATAATCTCAAAAATATGGTTCAGTTTAAGAAGACTCAAACATCAAATAAAACACAAATGTAAAAACTAATACTAATGAATATGCTATGTATTATAGATGTTTGTATCAGATTTAAAACTCCAATAGAGAGCGCTCCTACTTTTCCCTAAAACACTATTCCTGAGATTAGAAAAATTATGGCGAAGCTGCGACTGCTCCTCAGGACTCCTGTGTGCAGCTGGGTGAAGTGCTTGTGAGGGGTTATAGTGTTTCAGGAGATCAGCAAGATACGCTAAACCAGTGGTTCCAAAACTTTTCCAGGGCAAGGCCCCCCAAATGGCATTAACATGTGACCGAGGCCCCCCTTTTGCAAGATGTCTTTAAAACACATTAAAAATAAAGACTTCTGAATAATGTCCCCCTTTTTATTAATAATTACATCTTACATATTTACATTACATTAGGAAATGATTGTGTGTGTGTGTGTGTGTTTGTCTGAGAGTGAGAATATTTTTCACACCAAATTGTTGAGGCCCCCCTGCCGCCCCCTGCCGGCCCCCACTTTGAAAACCACTGCACTAAACTATTCAGAACTTTAAACATGATTAAATATAATACATTGCTAACGCTAAGGAATCTTCTCCTGAGACTCCACATGTTCCGAGTGCGGGGGGGGGGGGGGGGGGGGGGGAGGGTTGGGGGACGACTAAAAAAATTTATATTTTTGTTGCACATAACCACTTCGTCTACACCGTGTTCTCTGTACAGTCACCGAATGACAGCAAGGTAAGCTATCTCAAATCATCTCATTACCAGAAGTAAATCTTTGCATAGATTTGAATAGCCAAATGAATAATTACAAATAGAAAGATACACAAATTCCCGCAACCTTAAATCACCCCAGAGATGCACATGGTTGAGATCTTACCTGATCTGTTCCTGAAAAAGCCCTCAAACACCACAAAGTTATTCACCTGATGCAGGAAAAGAAAAAAACGAGACAAACAAAAGGACGTTTATTACTATCGTTTATCTAGTAAGGTAAATGTGTAAATGTTTGCGTAAGCCGTGTACTATAAAAAAAATCTGGAAGAAGCCAACGATGACACACACTGGGCAATATACGCGATATGGTCAAACGTATGTGGACACCCGACCATCACACCCATGTGTTCTTTCTCCAAACTGAAGCACACAATTTTCAAGAATGTCTGTATGGCTCTGCAGTGTTAAAATTTCCCTTCACTGGCCCAAACGTGTTCCAGCATGACGATGCCCCTGTGTACACAGCGAGCTCCACGAAGACGCGGTGTGTTAAGGATGGAGTCGAAGAGCCCTGACTTCAATCCCACTGAACACCTTTGGGGTAAACTGGAACACCGACTGCACCCCAGACCTCCTCCCCTAATATCAGTGCATGACCTCACTAATGCTCTTGTAGCTGAATGAAAACAAATCCCCTATGAAATCTAGTGGAAAGCCTTCCCAGAAGAGTGGAGCCTTATTATAACAGCAACGGGGGAATAAATCTGAAATGGGACATTCAACAAGAACATATGGGTGTGATGGTCACGTGTGCAAAAACCTTTGGCCATAGCGTGTATATACGGCACATTGAGACTCTAAAAGGTGTTGCACAGCATTAAAAGTACCCGGCGTAGCAAATCAAACTGACTTACACAACACCTGAGCTGGAATTTATTTCGTCTTCATTCAATGACTGATTTTATTTCTTTAAATATGGTTTCGCAAAACGTTTTCGGATAATTGGATTCATTTAAAGCTGACAACCTATATAGAAAAATCGCAGTAACCCGTTGCCAATTCTATGAAGAAGCCTGAAGAGGAGATAAACCTAAAAACAACAACAAAAAATGAATTTACAACCTCAATTCCGAAAAAGTTGGGACGCTGTATAAAATGTCAAATAAAAAGAGAATGCAATGGGTTGCAGATCACATAAACGCGCACGTTATTCACAATAGAACATAGAAAACGTTTCAACTGAGGAAATGTACCGTTTTCAGAAAGAAAAAAAATAGATCATTTTGAATCTGATGCCATAGATGGATTTAAGTATTATGACAACCTTTTCGGCATTTTCTTTATGCCTCTGCTTGTAGGAGGAGGGAAACTATTTATTTTCCTCCTTCCCCCCTCCCGTCCCTTGCTTTTAGGGTGGGAAGGGTTCAGTTTGTTTGGTGATCATTTGTAAAGGCCACAAACCTTTAATAGCAGGTGGTGTGGTGGTAAAATAATACAGGTAGATCATACCTGAGGCACACTGTGTTTAAGTTCAAAGTGTTTCTCTAGAAAGGCCAGGAATTTCGCCGAAGGTCTGTCATAAGCCATCTGTTCAGGCTCCACCTTCTTGTGCTGGCAGATAAAAAAAAAGCAGGAAACGCATGAAAAGGAGAGTGCTAAATGAGTTAACGGGTTTGCACGACATATTATACACTCTAAAAAGGGATTACGGCCTTATGTAGCTTTTACATTTTCATATAATGTCCATCTTACTACAATAAATTAGTAAAATTTTAAATTAATTAAATAGAAATACGTGCATTAACACGTTTCACTCTCTACCCTAATATACATCTACAGTATCTCACAAAAGTGAGTACACCCCTCACATTTTTGTAAATATTTGATTATAGCTTTTCATGTGACAACACAGAAGAAACGACACTTTGCTACAATGTTTACCAATCTGGGGTGTACTCACTTTTGTTGCCAGCAGTTTAGACATTAATGTCTGTGTGTTGAGTTATTTTGAGAGGACAGTAAATTTACACTGTTACACAAGCTGTACACTCACTACTTTACATTGTAGCACAGTGTCATTTCTTCAGTGTTGTCACATGAAAAAATATCATCAAATATTTACACAAGAGGGGTGTACTCACTTTTGTGAGATACTGTATACACACACACACACACACACACACACACACACAGATATATTTAAATATTTTGAGCCCTAAATTACTTTATTCCATGTATATTCATTTTTAGGTTCATTACTATTAGTTCTGCTTTGATCAAAATGATGCGTAAAACAATATTAAAAATGAAACATTATGTGCTGAGTTTCACGTGTATAATGAGCAACTAAAAAAAAAATGTATATAATATTGCAGAGATTTTGTTCCGCATGTTAAATGCCTATTTTCATACCCACCGACTGTCCACTTTCATAGAAACCCCTGTACATCTGCTCATTAATGCAATTATCGACTCAGTCAATCACGTTGCAGCAGAAATTGGACAGTTGAAGACTGGAACAACATCACCTGGTCTTTTTCCAATCTTCACCTGTCCAGTCTCATTGCCCACTGTCGCCTCAGATCCCTGTTCTCGGCTGACAGGAGTGGAACTCGGCGTGGTCTTCTACTCTTGTAGCCCATCCACCTCAACGTTCAACATGTTGTGCATTTCTAAGAATCTTTTCTCCTCTCCCCAGTTGTAGAGTGCTAATTTGCATTAAGTCAAACCAGTCTGCCCATTCTCCTCTGACCTTTCTGGTCAACAAGTTGTTGCCACCCACAGAACTACCTCTCACTGGACATTTTTACATTTTCGCACCGTTCCGTGTAAACCCGAGAGACTGCTGTGAGTGAAAATCCCAGGGATCTGAAATATTCGAACCGTCTGACACCGACAAAGTGACTCGGATCACATTTCCTCCCCAATGTTGATGTTGGACGTGAACATTAGCTCTTGACCTGTATCTGCATGTTTTATGTCACATGTTTGACTCACTGGATAATAGCATTACTGAGCAGGTGTATAGGTGTTCCTAATAAAGTGGACAGCAAGTGTATATTGTTCATATTGCTAATGACTAGTACAATAATATGGACATAGGTATGTTTGTTAATTTAGTAGACAATAACGAAACCCTGTTAAACTGCTATAATGATTGTATTACTGCTGAAGAGGTGCTGTGGGTCAAGGTCTAGATCATTAAGCAGAGAATATTTGTTATACCTACTACATTACTGTTACTATATATATATATATATATAT
>JAFFST010048817.1:43342-54561 GCA_022414735.1 Noturus placidus
TCTCATTTTTAAGTCGCTTTGGATAAAAGCGTCTGCTAAATGAATAAATGTAAATGTAACATGCCCTGCAGATTTGGGTGTTGAGTTTTTGAGTACAGCTAAAAGGTCTGTTACCAACAATCACTGCAAAAGTCAGTGCAAAGCAATTGCAATTTTGCCAATTCAAGTAGCTTTCTGCAAATGTGAGGGGGGGGGGGAAGCTGCTGCAACTTTGTCCCAACATTTACAAAAAACTTGTCAAACACCTTGTAATTACTGTGTTGCTGACATGTTTAGCACTTCCTCATATTATACATGCCTTCATTTTGTCATGTGTCTGACTTCCTGCTTTACCAGATATTTAGACTCCTGTCCCCATTTTTCTTCTATTCTGATCATATGGTAATGACTGCAAATATAAACCCCTACTCCCATTGCTGACGAATGTGTCTGCAAAGGGTTTTGAGAACTTTAATATCTTTTTTTTTTTTTTTTGGACCCTAAAGGTGTGCCTTTTCTTCTTCTGGTGTGATTTGAACCCAAACTTGGTTCTGACCTTTCTGTAAGGTTGATTAAATTGTTTGAGCAAATAGAGCTAGTCAAATTCATACTTGATCCAGGAAGGTCTGTAAATCATGTGGAAAAGAAGCATCTCAGCCACATGTTTAGTGCATGTTCCATGAAGTCTAATTGTACAAGCTTTTATATGCTGTGTTTGAGTTAGACTTGATCCATACCAGCTGGTATGTTCCTTCCATCAGCATGTTTAACAGCTAGGGTTCAACTTATTGTCCTGGGTTTATTTCTATAAGGTCATGTCGGGTTGCATTTTGCTTTAGGAAGAAATATTCCCTAGCAGCCTGTGACACTAATGTAGGTTTCTACCATCTGGGAGTAAAATCTAAAAATAGACACCATAACACTACAGCTGAGTGTAAGACTTGTATTAGGAAAAGAAAGTGTGAGCTCTAACGTTGTCTTTTGCATTCTGTACAGCCAATAAACTTGTATTTAGTGCACGTATTTACAATGTTTTAAAATGTCAACAGCTTCCGCGGTGGTAATTAAGACGACTTGAGTTCAGTCAATGAAAAGAAGCTGTCGGGTTAGTGAACTTCCTCAAACGTGCTGCTACGTCAATGTTGAGAGTGACGTGACTGATTCTTTTCAATGAATCGGATCGTTTGGTTCATCTCACCAACAAGAGCCGATTCATTCGGCTCCCAAATGGCTCGTTTCCATTTCCCCCACACTAAACCGACACAGCTTGCGATATATTAACCAGTGATTATTCCTCTCTATCCGAGTATAACTGAATTTGTTCCATGTATTCTTACTCTACCTTCTAAGGAATGAAAACAACCTTACTTTGCTTTACTGTTACTGTGCTTCATTGAGAAGATTCACTCTTCATTAAGGACGATTCACATCCTCGCTAATAAACAACTCGAGTGTTTAAAAGGTTTCCAACCAAGCATTTGGATTACATTACATTGCAAGGGCGTTGCTATTTAAAAAAAAAAATATTTATTTTGCACATCTACAAAAATAAATAAGATCGCCTCATATATTCGATTCACCTAAACGAGCCAGATCAAAGAGCCGACACCTTACTGAATCGTGAATCGCCACTCGTGTGAAGCTGGCAGCATTGGGGTTGTTTGCTAGCTAGGCTCCAGTTCGCCTTTCTCCTCACAAGACTCTAAACGATGTAGGCAGCTATACTAACAAAACTTGTCAATAATAATGACTTAATTTTGCGTAGTTATATAGTTGACGAGTGAAATAACGAGTTAGGTAGTTAATATTTTAAGTAATCTAGCTAATAAACATCGAACTGGTGAAGACACCAGAAAAAAATCCGTCAACATTGGCTCATGAAGTGATTAATTATCGTCATTTATGTGTTCAGATATTAGAAGAATTACACGTAAATTAACCGAGTAGGTATATTTATTCATTTGAACCTTTAATGTGTAGGTAATTGAGCTAAAAAGCTGTATTGTTGGCTGTGTGTGTGTGTGTGTGTGTGTGAGAACGGGTGTGTCCTAAATTAGTTTGAATCTCCTTCAGTTCTTGACAGCAGAGTACAGGTGTGTTTAACGTGTTTATTTATTTATTTATTTAACTTCACCTCATTCTTACACAACTCTACTGAAGCAGTCAAGTCGAACCCGAAAGCTCTGCACCATCCATGCTTATAGAACTGGCATGGCATTCAGAGATGTTTGAAAGAGTTTAGGAATTAAGTATAGCTTAAGAAAATAAGGTTCTAACCTTAACGTAGGTCATTTGGAGACATTGGAGGAGAAAGGAAAGGAAAGGAAAGCCATGCCGGCTGTTGTAGGACGAGTTTGGGCGTGGGTTAACCCGGCGAACTTGTATCGCCCTTGGGTGAGTAAACCCAAAAGTCTTCCAGCTGAGGGTCAGGAGCAAAGCAGATGGAGTCTGGCAGGGTTAACCTCCTGGGTTTGGGGTGGATGGAGAAAGCAAAGTGACCAAAAAACCCTGACTGAGGAATACTGGGAAGCCCAGGAGGATATCGTCAAACCTTTAGAAGTAGAAGATCTGAACGCAGAAAGACTCGAGGCGCCTCCTCTGCAAAGTCCTCCGCGATGGTGGAACCGGTTAATCAGTCCCGGGTTTTATCTATGGCCGATGTCATACAAGGTCCGTGGACTTGGTGAGAGGACGAGTACGTGGAACGACAGATCGTGGGATTCTGACACGAAAGACGGCGATTTTTCCGATTACGCCACGCCTCCTCCGTCTCCCGTGCCGCTGTCCCAGACGTCGTCTACGTTCCGCTTCTTTGCTCAGTCGTGGTCCGGAGACGTTCTCCCAGAGCATTATGAGATCTGTTTCAATTTCCTTCGCCACCTCTTTGACCTGTTCGTAGTCGGATTCCTGTTGACCGTCTCGCCCCCGGCCAAGTTCATCCTGGATGTCCTGGGTGTCCAGGGCGCACTCAAGCTGTGGCTCCACGGCATGGCTATGTTCCTGGTGTCCTCTGTAGGAATGGCTGGCCTGCTCTGGTTGGTTCAGGAGTACCTACCTCAGTTCGCACTGGTGTACGGCATTGTCCAGGCGCTGGTCATTTCCGTCAGCGTGCGGAAGAGCGTGATTTTGGGGACGGGAGAAGACGAGAAAGAAGAAGAACAGGACAGCATGGAAGAAACAGCAGATGCTTCGGCACAGACTCAAAGCAGTAGTCCTGCCGCAAAAAGTGTGACAGCGTCTTGAGGACTGAAGGTCTTAGGGTAGGTGCTTTACTTCAGATACGTTCACTGATTATTCATTCACACATTATATGCATTGTAATCAATATACTGCGGTACTCAACATGCTAGAACGTTCTAGTAAATATGCTAATCAACTAATCACCATTTTGGAGCTGCAAGGCAATGTCAGTGTCAAGTCCCCGCGAAGTGCCTTGAAACACGCAGCGTTCGTTATTCGATGTGTTGATGTAATTTCCACCAAAACAGGAAGTCAGGGCGGGACATATCGTGTTGTCCCACCCCTTTTTTCAATATCCAATAGCGTTTAGCTTACCTCACAGCCCGGGCTGTTACATTGATGCATACAATACAATGGATATTCATAACACCGGGGGCGGGCCGCTTCAGATTCTAGAGAGCATTTGATTGGACAGAGGAGCTGAAGTGCAGAGTGATGTCATCGAAATCATTGCTCTGTATCGGTGACAAGCGTCGCAGCCTAAAAATTTGCCTGACGACTTGTTGACTTTTTTTTGTCATCGAGTGAACAAACAAGATGTGCTACATTAGAAACTTTGGTAGAAACGGATAATAATCATATACTTATGGTTTTCCCTTTCCCATAGTCTGTGTTAACGCACTTAACTAGTGTCGTGGACATTAGACGACACTCGCAGACTCGTCCTCTCAGGTGAAAAGGTTTATTACAGAAGGATGAATACAGGATAGAAGCGCTTGTGCCGAACATCTTAATGCGTATATGTGAAGCGCAGGGCACGATACACTTCTATGTAAGGATAAGGAGCATTTAGAGGAAGTTCAAACAGGCTTTGTTTCAGGGTCGAACCCTTAACTGTTTGTGCCTCTAAGCAGATAAACATTCTGTACTAATCTAAACGACATGACATGACCTTCTTAGGCGTTATCCTCTGATGAACAAGAACAAAACTATTCCAAAGTAAAAATGAACAATCTCCCACACGCACGTTTTAGACTCGGCAGTTTGGTTTCCCGGCAACCAAGGCAGCGCATCTAAGCTTTAACATCCGGTGAGCCGTGAACCTGATTTGGCGAATTGATTTGGCCTAGCTCCGCCTCTTTTCATCAACAGACAGAAGTGGCTTGGTGGTTAATACTCTGGGTTACTGATCACAGGGTTGGGGGTTCAATCCCTAGCACTGCTAAGCTGCCACTGTTGGGCCCTTGAGCAAGGCCCTTAACCCTCTCTGCTCCAGGGGGCGCTGTATCATGGCTGACCCTGCGCTCTGACCCCAACTTCTTAACATGCTGGAATATGCGAAGAAAAGAATTTCACTCATAAGTGCTAAATCAAGGCTCCTTCTTCTTCTAGTCCGTTGAAGGCGAAGACTTGTTTTTATGAATGTTTTACCGTGCAGATCTCCTGGTGGTTCTCCTGAGTCCCTTCAGTGCTCCGTTTCCATGTAGTCCAGGCCAAACCAATTTGTCCAAGCGATATACTTGTAGAATAGCGCTGACATTTCCCCATGAATTAAAAACACTTCCACAACCTTCCTTAAAAGAAGCTGCACCGTTGTACCGGTTTTCCGTTTTTGTCCGGTTGCTTGCTTTTAAAAAGGTTAACGCGGGTCTTTGTTTTACAGGTTGTGAAGGAGACGCTACGAACTGACCACACGAGCAGAAAGTCAGCACACGAGCCAACCGTCGGTGACGAAGTCATTACGAACCTACCAGCACTCCCTTTTTCTTTTTTTTTTCTCTCAATTATACAGAGTTTCGTTTTGGAGAAAAGCCTAAACTTAAAGGAACGCTGTTTCCATTTACTCCATTTTTGAATGGAAACAAACTTGTTTTTTTTTTTTTTTTCTTTTGTCTTTTTTTTACTTTAAATTGAACAGAATCTTCAGAGACCGTTGGCGCATTAGAGCAGAAGACGAATGTTTCATCAGCATTTTGGAAAGTTGCCAGTGAGATTTTTGAGTACACAATGCACTGTAAAGGCACTTTTAACACGCACGGATGGAGAGAGAGTGAGGGAGCGAGCGAGAGAGAGAGAGAGACGACCCTGCTGTGATATTTACCACATCATTTTACTTCAGGAAGCGACACAGCTGATTGGTTTTAACCTCTAAAGAGAGCTGACCGAGATTTGACTTCATATCAGCAGCCGATCTTCTTAACTTAATAATATATATATATATATATATATATATAATATACTTTACCCAGCTCTGAGCTTTAGCTAATCTCCATTTACAGTATTTGTATTTCACTACATTTGATATTCTGTGTGATTTCTACATGTACTTTCACAGCACATCCATAATCGTGGAGGGGTTTTTTTTAAAGGGGTACTTGGGAACATTGTTCGGTCACTTAACCTAAATAAAGTGGGCGTGTTTTTGACGTTATGGTACACACTAGCCAAGTCTTGGCTGCATTGTTCTGTTTAATCCGTCGCTTTATTCTCATGAATATTTCCACTATTATATATGACTTATTTAACGTGTCTGTTTATATCAGTGTAGTTTACGTTTTTTTTTTTCTCAGAGCTCAACCGTTTTGTTCGATGGCTGGTTTAGAATATTTCCTACTATGAATTTTGTTCTCGTACAATATTTCGGACACACGTGTCTCGGTATGGCCCATTAGGGTTTGTTTTATACCCATGTTTCAGACTAACACTATCATTTGGATTGTTTTTAGCTGTCTCTTGTTGTTTTTCTGGCCTCCTTTTCTATGACTGGTATTTCAGAGCATGATCAGTGGTGAGATGTTTTAATAATTAAAAAGGAAATGTCTACCAACATCTAGCATTGTTTGTTCAAGCACATGTTAAAGGAAAAATGTTTTCCATTCGTGTCAGTGCCTAGTTAATGCACTTTAAGATTTATTTTTTGTCAGTTTAATGCGTTTGCACTGTTCAGTAAAGTACAGGTCAGTCGTGTAGAAATCTGCTGTGTGAAACTAGGAACGATGCCTACGTCCTTTCTGAGAGAGGGAACATGAATTATTACGTGCGATGTAACTGAGGTCTTTTAAACGTTTTTAAAGAGTCACTGATCGACACATTGAGCCTGAAATATCTGCTGAAATAAATCTGTTTTGTTGTTTTTCCCCTGAATCATACACGTTTGTCGTTATTTCATCATCACCATCGTCATGAAAATTGCTGTTCTCAGGTTCTGTTTGAACTGATGCTTGTAATAAAATGAATGAAGTACGTTTTATTATCATTATTATTGCCAATGCACACCTGCGCAACTGAGGTAATTGAATCTGGAATGGTTTTTGGAACCAAGGATTTTTTTTTTGTGTTCATTGAGCTCACCCAGATTTTCACCCATGTACACAAAGCTCCGCCCACAAAACTTACAGTGGTTTACCTGCAGTTAGCACGATAAGTAGACTTCGCATTAGCAAGGACTTTTACGACCCGGACGTTCAACTGCTTGGAAACCGAGTTACAACTCTATAGACACACCACTTCTTTTTTACGGTGATTTATGAGGATGTGAGGGGGTTGGGGGTGTGTCTATAAAATGACCGACAAGAGGCTTAATACAGTCGCTTAAACTATTTATTTTAAATCTTACATAATTTTCCACATTATTTGTTGCAGTAAGAAATGGAAAATCTTGACTATTAACTTTAATATCTTTCTTCACTGTATATGTATTTTAAATGTTATTAATCTGGACACGGTTTCTTCTAGGCCCCGCCTTAACGTTTTTACAGGCGTGGCTTTACAGCTTCAGCAACCCAGAATCTAATATCCATCCATCCATCCATCTTCAACCGCTTACTCCTTTTCAGGGTCACGGGGAACCTGGAGCCTATCCCAGGAGGCATCGGGCACAAGGCGGGGTACACCCTGGACAGGGTGCCAGTCCATCGCAGGGCACAATCACATACACACTCACACACCCATTCATACACTACAGACACTTTAGACACGCCAATCAGCCTACCATGCAAGATAATTATACCAAAAGTCCAAACTTTTTGGAGACGTGTTGCAGCCTCTATTTTAAAGAAGATTAAAGCACGTTGATGACATTTCAAAAACGTGTAACTTAACTAATGGATTATTACATGTATTGTAACTGCTCCAGGTGGCCGAAGCACGTCTTTCAGCGCAGTTGATCCGGACCCATTTGGATCTCTTCCCTGTTTCCTCTAATCCACGTAAACGTGTCAAAAATCCTGGAGTTTTGTTTTTTAACTCACATTTACAGTTTGGTAAACAAAGTTGGTTAAGAGAAGCTTCTTTCATTTAAAGTCTACAAAGTTAAAGCAGTTTCTCTCTACAAAAGACCTGGAGAGCTGTATTATTACATCATGATCACGGTCGGACTTCTGCTGGCGGTCTTCTTCAATACTTACAATACAGTACTTCCTGTTTTGGCATGTCCTCGCTGGCTTCCTGTTCTGTTCAGAATTGATTTTAAAATCCTTATTCGTGTATACAAAGCTCTTTCTGGTCTTGATCCACAGCACAATACTAACCTTCTTCACCCTTTCTTCTCTCCGACCAGAACACCAAGACCCTGGACTCAACTTCTTCTGTCCGTCCGCTCATCATCGTCCCAAGACGAAAGGAACTCGAGCCTTTTCCGTGATTGGTCCTAAACTCTGGAACCATCTCACCTTTCACACAAGGTCCGCTCCGTCTTTAACTATTTTATCATCTTCTCTTAACACTCGTTTTTATTCTTTGTCTTGTGTTTTGGATAAACTGCTGTCGCCTTTAACCCTCCTATTATGTTACGGGACAATTTCCACATTTAAGATGTAATACTGGTTGATCTCGTCCCGTTCGTCATTTACGCTCATGAACTTACATGTCAATATTTCTTCTTAATAAAGGGTTACTGTTTTAAACTGTTCTTTGTGTGTATTTAAACAGTGGAAGTCATTTTGATCCATAACATATTGGATGCAACCCCCCCTCATAATAAGAGGGTTAAACATGCTTTATAAATTAAAAACTTGACTTGACATTCAACCCCCCCCCCAGGAATTCATTAATCTCATATGTACCAAACACGTTTTCATGGGTTTATTACTGAACATGCTGACATCACTGCGGTTTTACAATATCTCTCACATGGTACTGTTTCGAACGTTATAACCTTCGCTCCTTTCCGTCATTCAAATACAGATGCAGCCGATTCTCTAGTCAGTTTAGGCAACACTAAATGTAATTTCAGCGCCGGTGTGAAGCTTCCTGCTGTTAATATGTACATGCACGATGCCTTTTATTAGCTTTACTTGTCTGATTGTCAGGAGAGCAAAAAAAAAAGAATCAGTAGTGTCACTAGGAAACGATTCGCCGTGTTCGGGTAAACGAGTGAAAAAGTTGAAGTGCATCACTTACTCACGGAGGGAAAAAAAACATTTGCAAGGAAAGCAGCACGTTACAGCTTTCTAAGATAAAATAACGCTTTCACCTGTGTCTACACACCAGGGGTCCGTTTCACGAAGGAGGTGACTGAGTATGTTAAGCCTGAAATGAGGGAAACTCTGGGTGTTCCGGTTCAGAATGGGAGGTGTGTTAAACCCGAGAGAGCAGAGTAAGTCATGCCCGTTTCTGAAAGAGAGGTAACTTCTACTCAGACTCAGTTACCATGGCAACCTACTCTGTGAACCTAACCTGGTCGGGAGCAGGGTTTCTTCGGTAAACCCAGAGTTTCTTTAGGTCTCCTCCCTTTTTAAGTTGGACAGTAGGGTTATAACAGTCCGAAATAGTTCTTAATTACTAACTACAAATGACATCTTCAGCAAGTCTAATAAGATTAATATAATAATTACTATCTCTAGAAAGTATTGGTCTACTTACTAATTAATTACTTTCTAAATCCCAAATCATCCTCAACCACTTGAACAATAAGGAGAGACAAGAAACTGCACTTCTAATGCTTTCAAATAAACAATATACAACTGCATGAATTATTCTTGAATTGACCAAAGTGTGTAACTACAGGGAGAAGGTTACATTAAAAATATACCTTTTAAAATGTGATGTTAAATCCACTATTGTTTTATACAGAATTGTTTTATAGTCTTTAATTAAATTACAGTATTTAGATTACTGAGTAATTAATTACACCCAACACTGTATAAAAGTCATTAAAATGTAAACTTATGCATTGACTCGAGCAGCTATTTTCTCCCAAGCTAACTCTCTGTCCTTTCTCCTCTGTCTTTTTGTCTGACGCTGTTGCCATGGTGACTCATAATATCTGTGCTCCATTGATAATGGCTTTTTATGGTTGTAGTGCACGCGCTTAACTCAGAGCCACTCAACTTCGAGTTGATTGAACTCACTCATTTCAGCTGTTCTGTACCCGGAAACTCAGAGTTCAAGTTTTAACTCAGAGTTGGTTGAACGTCCTTCTTGAAACGGCCCCAGCTGTAACACCTATTATCATCATCATCATCAGTTGCTTGGTTAGCTGGGCACCTTGGCCTTGTTCAAGCTCAAGTCTTTGGAACGGACCCTGCTTCCTAAATCATCAGCTAAACGTTCTGATGTGGGGGTTTTTCCTCCTAATTATCATTTATTTATTTATTTATTTATACTGCAATCCCTGGCTGGAGCTTCAGAGTCACAGCGTCTTAATTATTTTACTCGCATTCAAACTAGAACGTATAATGAGACAGAACTGATATTAAACGAACTTAGCAGACAAATAAATAGAAATGCTTTACAAAGAAAAAGAAAGAAAGAAATTAAAACCCATGTACTATGTACAAAAAAAAAGTTTAAAAATCTCCACAGCATACAGAAGTTCTCACTAATCACAACAACAAAAATCAATCAAAAATAAAAATCAACCTGCATTAACTAAAAGCTCCAAACTCTGCATCAAATCGCAATTTGAAACACAGTAACGCAGTGACTTTATTTCAACGTATAGTAGCCGGATGTAAAATGGTGAACATGTCCGCCCCGCAGTTTCCTTCCTGCCACCAGCTCAGTGCTCCTTCACTCCTGATTAGTGAGGGTTTGTTCCACCGGAGTTAGGGGGCGTAGTGCTGGCACCTCCGCCTCTTTGTCCGTGTCCTCTCCCGTGGCTGAGAATGCAGTGAGCGCTACCGCATCCTTCCTCGTCCTCTCCTTCGCTCTCTGTGGAGGACTCGCCAAACTGCCGGGGCTTCTCGTAAACGCAGCAACCTGTTGACGCAAGGAAGCGAAAACGGAGCTTTAGTGACATTTACTCGGTCGCGAGTGCTACTCGTACACTGGAAACCTAACGTGTACTCACACTTCGAGGACCTCCGACCCATGTGCTCGTTATCCACCGTGTCACTGGACCACTCCACCTTTTTGTCAGTCTTCCTCTTTCGAAGCTTGATGGTCAAGCTTCTTCCCTCCTACGGAACGGATTAATGAAAACGCTTCATTAAGGATTTCCACGTGCGACCGTTTACATCACAGAGCCGTAAAATAACGCGCGTCTGATTGCTCAGAAGGCGACGACTCGTTTCTTATAAACGGCAGCACTTGTTCAAATAAGTTAGCGTTTCTATAGTAACGACTCGTTCGGTGTCAGCGCTTTGTACCGGTTCGGTTTGTAGCCGATAACGGAACGTCGGAAAAAAAAAAAAACATGGGATTTTTTTTATGATCCGTCTTATTTTGTTAACAGTATTAAGATTTAACAGATTCTGCAAGGGCTATGCAAACTTTTGAGCACAACTGTATATACACACACACACACACACACATTTTATTTATTTATATATATCCATCCATCCATCTTCAACCGCTTACTCCTTTATCAGGGTCACGGGGAACCTGGAGCCTATCCCAGGAGGCACCGGGCACAAGGCAGGGCACACCCTGGACAGGGTGCCAGTCCATCGCAGGGTATATATATATATAAATAATATACAGATTTGGGTCGATGTCGCTTGTCGTCATCACGACGCACTCTTCCGTTCACGCATACAGTTATAACGTCTCATTTACCAACAAACATCACTGCGAAACAAAACCCCTCTGAATAATAGTAAAACTTTCAGAATGCTACA
>JAFFST010048817.1:54610-66681 GCA_022414735.1 Noturus placidus
TTCTAATGGTTTCCAGTACAAATACCATTAGCTTAACCAGTAAACCCATTATTAAGTGGTTTCCATTATGTAGTAGGACGTACTAAGAACGTGGGTCCTTAATGGTATCCACTAGACACGAACATGCGACCAAATTACCAGTAGAGACCCGCAGAGACCATTACAGTCTCCATTAAAACCAATAGAATTCCAATTACAACCATTACAAGTTCTATTAGGGTTTCTATTGTATACAGTCCATACTGGAGACCTCATTTTCATAAAAATCCACTCGAATAGTTATTTCCATTTAGTTATGTAAAAGATAAATCAGATATTATTCAGTGTTTCGGGAAACATTGTGCAAAAGCGTTAGCAGGGAGAAGTAAAACTGGTTGCTAGGGAAGATCATTAGCCAGGTTAATTGACCTCGAGAAACATTTATACCTCGATCTTTAAACAACAACTTCCCTCAAGGATAAATGATAAATGTGTGGGTGTGGATGCGGATGATGCTCGGTCACCTGCTGGGGCGGCGGCGGTGTTCCCGTCTGCACCGTCTCCGTGATCGTCTCACTGGACGGCCCCGCTACCTCCGCCATACCACTGTTAGCACACACAGCTAAGCTAGTTCACTTCACGTCCTGTTTCCTGTTCCTGTCTAACGCGCCTTGTTTTCTCACAGCGCAACTCAGTGCTAATTCCGCCGCAAATGAAATAATTATTAACAACAAAACATGAATAAGAAATCACTCAAGTAGGTCTTTCAATGCGTCATAGCAGCTAATCGGAGTGTTGGAGATGAATCTGCACTCTAAAGCGCAGCTTCGAGGGGAAACAATTAAGCGACGTACCACTTCCTGTGTTGTATTCGTGAACGCTATGTGTGTGTGTGTGTGTGTTCACTTGTATTCTGCTCGACGGGGAACACAATGTTGAAGTATAACTTAAAATCTTAATTAATAGAAATAAGATTGAATTTAATGTGAATGTTATATGTGATATGCTTCGGTGTAAGGTTGGCGTTTTAGAATATTAGATATAATTTCTCTGAAATGTAAATGTAGCATTTAGAATTTTTTTTTGTTTATCAGACAGGTGATGAAGAGAAAGGTTCCAACATGTCTGCGCCCTTAGAGTAACATCAACACAGCGACTAAAGGTAACTAATAATGCTATGTATTTTTAATATGTTTTTCTAAATGCAAGTTTTACTAAAAGAAAACTACACCCGCCTTAAAATCTTAAAAGCAAATTAAGCTTAAATTGCATGAGTTTTTTTTTTTAAATTATTATTATTTTTAAATCTATGCCTATGTAAGTGACATGACTGAATGAATGAATGAATGCCTTTATTGTCATTATACACGTACAATGAAATTAGGAGCCACTCCCTTTTTTCTGTGCTCAACATGCTCATATAAGACATAAAAAGATATAATATAAGAAGGAATAATAGTAAGAAAAGGGTAGTATAGAATAAGAATATCTATATAGCAGCACGAAATGGTGTAGAATATATTAAAAATAAATATTATTACTTTGACCACGGAGACACCATGTACCTGTAGAGTATCAGTGCATGTGTGTGTTCAGAGTGGTTATGACTTTTGGGAAAAAACTGTTCTTGAATCTGCTTGTCCTTGATCTGATGCATCTGTAACGTCTCCCTGAGGGCAGCAGATTGAACAGTTTAGAGCCAGGGTGGGAGCGGTCCTTAATGATGGTTTTCCCTCTGCTGAGGCAGCGTGAGGTGTAAATATCCATGAGGGAGGGGAGAGGGCAGCCAATGATCTTCTGTTCTGCTCTTATTACTCTCTGAAGCCTCTCCCTGTCTGCTACGGTGCAGCTTCCATACCATACCGTGATGTAGTAGGTCAGCAGGCTTTCAACGGACGAGCGATAGAAAGTCAGCAGCAGATTTGAATCCAGATTGTACTTCCTGAGGACCCTCAGGAAGTGTAGCCGTGTTTGAGCCTTCTTAATAATCCTAGTGATGTTGTCTGTCCAGGAGATGTCAGCGGAGATGAGAACACCAAGAAACCGGAAGGTGTGAACCCTCTCCACACACTCACCATAGTAAGTACACTCACAGTAAGGACTGCTTGTCCTTACTCCCTCTTTACATAATAATTATTGCTCCTTTTGTGGATGTGTCAAATAAAAAATTTTTATTTTTCAAAACTATACTCTGCTATTAGAGCACGTTGAAAAATGTTGTTACATTGTTTTGTATGATAAAAGGTTTTTATGCAGGAGAAAATACTTTTAAAACTAGCAAACTAACTTTATTCTTACTCTCGATTGAGTTCTTAAATCAAACCAGTTCTTAAATCGTATAGAAATAAAAATAACTCATTCTTAGTACTTTATCCCAGAGTAGCTATGATTCCTGATCGTGTCCTGGGAACACCGGGTATACACGACCAGTCAAAAGTTTGTGGACAAGCGACTGAAATGTTTCTCGTGAACTTAAAAAGCTTCTGATCTGAAGGTGTGTGATTAAATGTGTGAAATCGGTGTTGTAGACAAAAATATAATTGTTCCAACATATTAATTTCTTTCATTAGAAAAATGTTATTTACATAAAAATCTTTATTAAAACTGACGACTCGGAGGGAAATATTCCAAAAGCCGCCGATAAGAGTCCGGCGTCGGTGTGAACTCCTTTAATACTGATTAAAAAACATCTCAGGGAAATTCCTCAACAAATCGGTTGAGAAAACGCCAAGAATACATTTCTGGAATATTCTAGGCGAAAAGGGCGTCAACTTTTGAAGATGCTAAAATACGTGGCCAATTCTACTGGCATGTTTTTTGGACGGAGATGGGAGGAGACCTGTGAGGGAACACATGTGGACATGGAGAGAAGATTAACCTGAGCTCAGGCTCGAACCAACGATGCTGAAGATGTGAGGTGGCAGTGTTACCTCTAGAGAAACCATCCCCTGACTGTGAAGCAAACCTCAGCTGTGTTGGTGGTCTTATAAAAAAGATAAATATGATAGGATTTTGAACTGTTTCCTTAAGGAGAATCAGACTGGATTTCATATTTAAATGTGTGTGTGTGTGTGTGTCTATATAATGTAATGTTACTCTATTATCAGTACTGTTACTATGTTCTTAGATCTGTATCGTTGTGGATTCTTTGGTACTAAAGTGCAAAAAACAAACCTATTAACAAACATGCTGAAATCCTGATGTGCATTTCTCCACCTCTCTGTATCTATAGGTCATGTGGAGGACCACCTGGGGCAGATGTTTCAGACCAGGGTCTGGCGTGTGGCGTACATGGAGACGCAGGCTGTGTTCTCCACCTTCCTCCTCCTCCTCCTCATCGTCATCACAGCCCTTACAGTCTCTTAGGTCTCAGTCAGAAAAGGCCAAGCGGAAAGGAAAGAGAGAGAAGGCCATACTCAACAGTGTGGGTTATTTCGAATGTTAGCTGACAAGACATGTCATGACATTTGAAGAATCCATATATATTTATATATTTGTTGCATTATATATTTATATATTATTGTCTGGCCTTTGTAGGATGTTGACAGTGTCGGGATAAAATGGTCAGAAAAAGAAAGAATAGCATACACTGCTGCATTCTTGCCTGGAGAGAAGAAAGGTACAGGTTGTTATTATACTGTAGTACTGCTGATATAGAAGTTTGTTGGACTTCAACTGAATATGTGTATGTAGAGAAGGATCGGACTTATGATGAACCGTTCGCCTCGCCTTTCTCGTTCTCCCTCAGATACCACTCTTCCCCTCCCGCAGTCCTACAGCCCAGAATATGTGGAGTCGTGCTGGTATCAGTGGTGGGAGCAGCAGGGATTCTTCAGCCCTGAGAAGCATGTAAGCACTCATACTGACTGATATCAGCCTTTTGGTGAATATCTGGAAACAAGAATCAGGTTTCTTGCTAGGTTCGGTCTTTTATCTGTGTTCAGAAAAGAAGTATGCACAGATATTTCTTCTTTCACTCTTTTAGAGTGAGATGCCTGAAGCTGTGGATGAATATTTCTCCCTCTGTATACCACCACCGAACGTGACGGGCACGCTGCACCTCGGCCACGCTCTGACAGTGGCGATCGAGGATGCTTTGGCACGCTGGTGAATACTGGGTTTTATCTATCCAGTTTCTCTTATACCACAGTAATCTGCCTACGATCACCATTTTAATTCATTATCAAACAACAGATGATTAATTATTTATAGGTACATTTAATGATATCCAACATCCACGAGACAAGATAGTTCCTAACAATTTACCCGATCATCCTTTTCAAAAGTTTACACGCCCCGGCTCATAATGAATCGTGTCGCCTTCTTGAGCATCAATGAATGTTTGCATCTTGTGTGAAAAGATGGATCTCGACATCATGTAGTCTCTGATGGAAAGGGGTTAAATATGTAGAAGATGCTGGAAAAGTAAAGAATGAGAACGAGTTCAACTGTATATGAGAATTCAATAGCGCTGTGGTATAAAACATTGGTAAATCATGGGTAGTTTTTGATCATTAATACATTGATGTCTGATGTAACCACCTTGTGCTTGTTCAGGCGGAGAATGCGAGGCTACAGAGTGTTGTGGGTGCCGGGCTGCGACCACGCTGGGATCGCAACACAGGTTTCCTCCCTCCATCCTGTCTCGTATATGTTGTTGCAATGTTACGATTGATTGATGTGGAGTTAAAGAACGTTTGTTGTTTTTTTTTTTTTTTTTTGCTGTTTCTGTTAGTCTGTGGTGGAGAGGAGGCTGTTACATGACCATGGAAAGCGCCGGCAGGATTACAGTAGAGAGGAATTCCTGCAGGAGGTGTGGAGGTGGAAAAATGAGTGAGTCTGGTACATTAGATGAGATTGATTTATTTTTTTTGTAGGTTATATTTGTATAAGACACAAGAGTTTTGAGTCGTTTGTGTTTTCGTGGTTCAGGAAAGGAGATGAGATTTATCGGCAGTTAAAGAAACTTGGAGCTTCGCTGGACTGGAGCAGGACCTGTTTCACCATGGACGCGGTAACACACGACACTTATTCCTTTCGGATAAGCGTCTCGTACCTCGCCGATACCTGGTGCTTAAGTTTGCTTGAATCCGATTGGTCAGAAGGTGTCGATTGACGTTCTGTAACCGTAGTTCAAACTGCAAGTCAAATCACTGGTTCATATTAATGTGAGCACTTTGTTTCTATAGCAACAAATCATAGACAGGGACTTTCTATTATTTCTATATTATATTATTATATTATTTAACCCTATATATAGATTTATGTCTTACCTACTATAGACTTTTTCTGTAATTAATCAGCACATTTTAAAAATTGTAAACAGTTTGTTTTCTCCATGAGTATCCAAACAGAACACCGTTTCATCTCTATTGATAATGATATTGAATTTTGATCGATTTGATTGGGAAACGGAGTGCAGTGGGATCGTTTAGAAGGAATAGTATATTCAGAGGATTTGTTTCTCAAGACCAAAATCTATTCTGTAGAACATTGTAAATATATATATATATATATATATATATATATATATATAAATTAGGATCGCCGTAATGTTAACTGGTAGAGAGAGAGAGAGAGAGTTCAGTGTAATGCTCGCTTTACCATTTAACCATGATCTTTGCTGTCGTGATGCTTCTCAGTCGTTTTGGATCTCTTCGTCTTTCCTGCAGAGTTTCAGTAATGCCGTGACTGAGGCTTTCGTAAGGATGTGTGATTCAGGGCTGATCTACCGCTCTGAAAGCCTGGTCAACTGGAGCTGTGCACTAGAGTCGGCCATCTCTGATATCGAGGTACAAAAAAGAAAAAAGATAGAGTGTAATCTAGTACGAAGAGCACCTTTTTAATCCTGATCAAAACTGATCAAACAAACCGTCCTTCGTCGTCGTGTCGGACGTTTGAACGCTGCTGTATGTGACTGAAGCACAATTTCTAAAGCTGACGCCTGATGTACGTGATGTCTCTGTGTTTAGGTCGACTCGAAGCAGTTATCAGGCCGGACTCTTCTGTCTGTTCCTGGTTACCAGCGAAAAGTCGAATTTGGGACCATGGTTACGTTCGTCTACCCATTAGAGGGACAGCGTGAGCGTTACATATTCTGGTCTCAGTTCTGACTTGACTTTGGACTAATTTTGCGGTTTGTCCTGAGTTTCTTTCTCTTGTTGTGTCTTTGTTAGAAGGAGAGGTTGCTGTGTCAACCACTCGTCCTGAGACCATGCTGGGAGACGTGGCCATTGCTGTGCATCCTGACGATCCTCGATACCAGGTACACACACACACACACACAAACCGTCACACACAGTGAAATATACAGTGAAATTGTATCACACAGTGAAATATACACACAGCTCATACAGTGATTATAGAACTTATTATGTACGTTTTTTGCTATTAGGCTCTCCATGGAAAACAGTGCAGGCACCCTTTCACAGACCGGCTGTTACCCATTATTACTGACACTATGGTGGACATGCAGTTGGGAACGGGTATGTTTTCGTTTTTAATACGCTGAGCTTTTAAACGTGCTGTTTAGGATACAATATATCGTTATTGAATATTTCAATTAGAGATGGCACCGATCCGATTCCACGTACGGGTATCTGTCCGACACCAGCGGAAAAAATGGTGGATCGGATATTGGAGGAAACGTATCAGATATCCTGTACATTACATTTACATTTATTCATTTAGCAGATGCTTTTATCCAAAGCGACTTACTAATGAGAGCACAGTCACACACCAATGGTAGCAGAGCTGCCATGCAAGGTGCTAGCTTGCCATCGGGGGCAACTTAGGGTTCAGTGTCTTGCCCAAGGACACTTCGGCATGAGATCACCCGGGCCGGGATTCGAACCACCAACCCCACGATTAGTGGATTAGTGGACAACCCGCTCTACCGACTGAGCCACAGCCACCCTGTAACATTGGCAATGATTAAAATTGGATTTGGAAAAGAAATGTACTTTTGGAACCCGGAAATGTTTATGTATAAACAGACTTTTTTTCTTTAGTTAAGATTGAATTTATGATATTTGATGAGATTGGATACTTTATTTGTATTTGTTATATTTTCAGTGTAAGTGTGAAGTGCTTCAGTTAAAAAACAACAACAACAACATTTTATTCGTTTTTAGAGAAAACGTTTTTAAATTCGTTTTTAGAGAGTCAGCTCGGTTTTGTGTATGATAAGTGCTCTTTAAATAAAGTGTATTGTTCGTATTACGATGAATATGATGAATATTACGGAAACGTAACCTATTGGTACACGCTACCTAGCCATCGACGTATCGTCGACAAAATATTTCTTTCTTTCCTAGGAGCTGTGAAGCTGACTCCGGGTCACGATCATACCGACTTCCGGCTCTCTCAGAGACACTCGCTGCCTCGCCTCGCTGTGATCGGGGGAGACGGAGCCATGACGTCTGTTTGTGGCCAGTGGCTCGAGGTACTGAACTCTGCATCACTGAGATAGAGTGCAGTTTTGTTTTGTTTTGTTATGTTTGTTTTTTTTTTTATGCAAATGTATTGTTTATTTATTTGTCTTGAGAAAACAAGGTGTTAACGATTACATGCGACAAATACGAAGTGCTCGTGTTACAGTGAGAGAGTGAGAAAATCAGTAGAGGAATTGACAGTAGAGAAAAGACAGGAAGGACCAAGGAAAAGGAAAAAAAAAAACATTATGATTGTAGGCGTCGATGTGTAGTTTGTATGTATTTAATGAATGGGCACGTACTGTAGTTGATGGTTCAGGTAAACCATGTATGTATCTACGTGTGTGTGTGTGTGTGTGTGTGTGTGTGTGTGTGTGTGTGTGCAAGATCATGTATTGTATCTATGGGCAATAATATGTATGGGTAACAATGAAATGTATAACAAAAGAGCTTCCCACCCCCACCGGTTGCCCCCCTCCCAGACAGACCACCATCCACATGTCACGCTCACCCTATTCTTCAGGGGTTTTCCCTTCCTCTTTTTCCTCTTGCTATTTTTTTTCCATCTTTTTTATTTTTTCCTTTCAAGTGCGTATGTTCGTGTACAGTATCTCACAAAAGTGCGTACACCCCTCACATTTGTGTAAATATGTGATGATATCTTTTCATGTGACAACACTGAAGAAATGGCACTGTGCTACAATGTAAAGTAGTGAGTGTACAGCATTAATGTCTAAACCGCTGGCAACAAAAGTGAGTACACCCCTAAGAGAAAATGTCCAAATTGACAAAGTGTCAATATTTTGTGTGGATAACATTATTTTCCAGCACTGCCTTAACCCTCTTGGGCATGGAGTTCAGCAGAGCTTCACAGGTTGCCACTGGAGTCCTCTTCCACTCCTCCATGATGACATCACAGAGCTGGTGGATGTTAGAGAACTTGTGCTCCTCCACCTTACGTTTGAGGATGCTCTACAGATGCTCAATAGGGAACAGTTCATTGAGGGAACCATGAATGGCAACATGTACTGTGACATACTGATAGTGTACTTACTTTTGTGAGATACTGTATATGACACTACTAAAATATCAATTTAAACGTACCGGGTGATGCACAGATCCGAAAACCGAACGTTCGTCTCTTTCTCTCCTTCTCAGGGCATGAAGCGATTTGAGGCCAGGGAGCGTGTGATTAGTGCACTGATGGAGAGAAAGTTGTTTCGAGGGAAGAGGGATCACGCCATGTCTTTACCGATTTGCAGGTGAGCCGAGACTTGGGTTGTTACCCAGTTGAGGACGGGTTCTCTTCTGAGTATGGTTCCTCTCATCTGGTTTCTTCCTCGTATCATCTCAGGGAGTTTTTCCTCACCACCGGCTTGCTCAATAGAGATAAATTCACACACTTAAAATCTCTATCCTCCATCCATCCATCTTCTACCGCTTATCCTCTTCAGGGTCACAGGGAACCTGGAGCCTATCCCAGGGAGCATGGGGCGCAAGGCGGGGTACACCCTGGACAGGGTGCCAATCCATCTCAGGGCACAATCACATACACACTCACACACCCATTCATACACTACGGACACTTTAGACACGCCAATCAGACTAACATGCATGTCTTTGGACTGAGGGAGGAAACCGGAGTACCCGGAGGAAACCCCCGACACACGGGGAGAACGTGCAAACTTCACGCACACAGGGCCCCGGGACTCGAACCCCGGACCCTGGAGGTGTGAGGCAAACGTGCTAACCACTAAACCACTTTGGGACAATATCCATCGTTAAAAGCGCTATACAAATCAAATTGAATTGACTTGAATTGATCTAAAGTACGGAAAGCCCAAGAGATTCTGAAAGAGAAAATATGGGCGCGAGATGCTAAACTGATATTAGATATTGCACACTGCTTTATTAGAGCAAGAGCTAAGAAATTGACGAAATAATGTTTGAACAGTACTCAAAATACGTAATGAAAGTTAGATGCTGAAATTGAATTCCTTTTTATGGATGGCTCGCTGCTCTGAATAAATACCAGAATGCTCTGTGGGAAGAAAGCACAAATGTGGACACAGTGTTATTAATGGAGAACTTGTCATAGCAAATTGAGCACGATCAAAGTCAATCGTGCACACGCATTAAGATTTTTGTTTTTCTTCCGGCCATGTTCAACCGAACTGTGTGCACAAAACGATCAGGCCTCTCCAGGGCTCGCTAATAAACTTCACATTTGCATAATGCATGTTTACAGCGCAGAAATTAGCCGATTCAGGTCCTTTTGTCCTAATTCGATTTGAATTTCTCTTATTTCTCTACCTGTAGCCGATCTGGAGACGTCATCGAACCTCTGCTGAAGAAACAGTGGTTTGTTCGGTGTGAGGAAATGGCACAGAAGGCAATTCAAGTACGTGCACGCACTGATGCGGTTAAATAGTGCAGATATGTCACAATAACACTCAGGATTCTATTCATGGTCTGATTCTTATATATTGACTGTCTTTTTTTATTATTAACACCATTAGGTCGTGGATGACGGAGAGCTGGAAATAATTCCTCACTTCTACACTAAAACGTGGAAGAATTGGCTCGCTAACATCAGGTCAGTGAGGTGCCAAAACTAATCTATGGTGATGATGAAGCAAATAACAGACAGTTCACTGAAAGCGAAATGACACAGGACATGAAAGACTCTTATTTGTACATTTAGTAGCAGTTCTTTATGCTCCGTGTTGACTTTATCTCCGTCAACTTTGAGTTTGCGAGTTCACGAGCCGATATGAATCAAAAAAGGTGACTCTGTGGTCACCGCAGAAGCTGCTTATGTTTAAAGAGTTGTAGCGCATCATACTTTTACCTCGATTTTCCTTTACTGTTTCTTGATACTCAAAAAGTAGCAGTCTTGAGGGAAATAAAACGCAGGATTTCCTCTGAATGCTGCTGTTTTCGTGTTTAGAAGTGCTGGCACTGTGAACCTTTCCACATTTGGTAGGTGGACTGAAACAGACTTAACTGGGATTATATGTCATGAATCTACATGAAACAGTCTTTAATAATGAAGCGTAATCAGTATAGTTTACAAAATTATGTATAAAACATCTAAATTAGTTCTGGTGCAACTAAACCATCGTTTAAAATAAATAAATAAAAGTCATGTGATTTAAATATAAATAAACCTGAACAATGAGCATCAGGAAGACCAAGGATCTGTCAAAACCTGGGAAAATAAAAATGTTATAGTGTTATAGTGGTTATAAAAATAATTAAACATTTTTTATTTTCCATCCATCCATCTATTTTTAATCGAACCCCCAGCCCTGGAGGTGCGAGGCATACGTGCTAAGCACTAGTTTAAAGCAGCTCCAGGTTTTAACACTACAAAACGTGGAAAATGTTAAGGTGTAAAAACATAACACTAATGCAGGGGTCGGCAACCCGCGGCTCCGGAGCCGCATGCGGCTCTTTCATCCTTCTGATGCGGCTCTGTCACGTCTCGTGACGGCGGAGAATGAGGCAGGACGCAATTTCAGTGCGAACCGTGCTTTATTTACAAACTGTGTCAAACAGTGTAATCCCAAACGTAAATCCAACAGAGGTAATCCAGAGACAGGCGAGGGTCAGGCGATCAGCAAACAACATACACAGGGCTAGGCAAAACTCCACGTGTTTAGAACTGTCAGCCAAGTCTGCTTCGGAACCGAGCAAATGCAGCGCGCATGCATGGCGCATGCGCACTGCTTCCGGAGGATCCATGACAGGCTCCCCGTGGCTTTTGAAAATAATTAATGAGTATTTAATTAAAATGTATTTTATTTTAGTTTGATCGTTTTTAAAATGTAATTCTAAATTTGAAGATTATGGTGATCTTGTAACATCTAAATAAAACGTGTTAAAAAATGTTATGTCGGATGGAGATGAGAGGAAAAAAGCCGTTTCGGAACTGATACGGAAGGTTGATCTGAGTAAAAATCACTTCAACAAGTGGATGAAGTCTGCAAATTCAACTACATATGCGAGTTTTGTTTGAGTTTGAATATTTTACTTGAAAGTAACCTTCAACCCAACGTCTTTTTTTCGGAGCTCAAAATGTTTTGTTGCATGCAGAAATGTCATTTTGTTTTCTCTGCAGTCGTTCATTGATTTCATAAATGCAACACATTATAGTTTGTTTATACATAGCATAAAGGCAAAAAAAAAAAAAACGTTATATGCAGTGTTATTTCATTTTAAATGTCAAAAGGGTTTTGCGGCTCCCAGTGTTTTCTTTACTGTGGGAAACGGGTCCAAATGGCTCTTTGAGTGGTACAGGTTGCCGACCCCTGCACTAATGTAATGTGTCCACTGCAGCGATTGGTGCATTTCCAGACAACTGTGGTGGGGACATCAAATTCCAGCTTACAGAGTGACATCACCGCTTTCTCCCACACAGGAGGTACGAGCAACTTTTCGAGCCATTATTATTTGATATACAGTGGTGTGAAAAAGTGTTTGCCCCCTTCCTCATTTCCTGTTCCTTTGCATGTTTGTCACACTTAAGTGTTTCGGAACATCAAACCAATTTAAACAATAGTCAAGGACAACACAAGTAAACACAAAATGCAATTTGTAAATGAAGGTGTTTATTATTAAAGGTGAAAAAAAATCCAAACCATCATGGCCCTGTGT
>JAFFST010048817.1:116290-132505 GCA_022414735.1 Noturus placidus
TGTGTGTGTGTGTGTGTGTGTGTTGCTGATGGCTGGATATCGTGGTGCGTGATGACTCTTTGCATGACGTGATGGGCGTGGCTTCACACGTGGCTGTCGTCGGTTCTTCATGGAAAATATTCCACAGCTTTCCTCGTTTCGTTACTTATTTCAAAAGTCTGTGCTGAGTTTCCTCCCTCCTGCTCCACCTCTCACACACTTTCCCTTCTTCTCTTCTTCAAGCCGAGGCACTTTTTCGAGGCAGCCGTGACGAAGCGGTCCGTCTTTAGGCAGGAAAAGGCACGCGGGCCGCTTTTAATACTCGGCTGACGACGGGAGACTTAATTGCAAAGTCGTTTTTCTTCAAAAGCGGGGAATTGACCATGAGGTCCCTGGAGCTCTGTTTGTTTTGGATGTATTTCCCCGGTTTTATGTAATTAGCAGTCGTGCAGGTCCGCTGAGGGCCTCGTTTTAATGAAAGAGCGAGAGGATTTGCAAGCACTAAGCCCCAGGCTGACAAACGGGCCAGCGTTAAACATAACAGCCTTCGTAAATGGGAAAGAATAAAGAAAGGGAATGGTGTAGAAATCTGTTCGGCCCCTCCCCTTCCTCCCCTTTCTATCTTTCTCTCACTCTGATTGAAAATCACATCGCAGACTGCTTGGGCTCTTTTGTTCACCTTGAACTACACCTATTTCTTCAAACTGCATAAACAGACGGCCCTGAAGTGCTTTGAAGAGCTCAATAATTGCACCTTCTCTCTGTTCTCATTCAAAGCAGCGCTACATACTACTTGAAAATACTGGTCTAATCCGAGATGTTTTGAGAAAGAAATGGCGTGTTGCCTAAACCATGTGGTTTTTCCCAGAGTGGCCACGCATGACGGCTTTCTGGACAAGAACTGCAGCAGAACGGACTGGACATGACGGCGTACTAACGCTAAGCTGCACTAACGCTGCCAGGTGACGTCATTCCAACTGGGAAATGTAGCACTGGCTGCCAGATAAGGAATTAAATCTGCTGGATGTCGCCTGTTTTAGAGAGCTAGTGAGAGATGAACAGGCCGTTATGCTCTATAAAGCCTTTCTCTAACTTTACTATATGGCTGCAACATGGCTCCTGTTCTAACGTCAGCCATTTCCTAGTGCTAGAGCGGGGTCTTTTGCTAACGGGAGGAGTGGTTGCCGTGGTAGAGCGAGAGGAGGTGTAATTACATCTTGCATGAACTTTCGGCAGACGGGCCGGATTTCTTTGCTCAAGGTGGCGCTGAACATCATGACCTGCTTCTCATGCGGGGTCATGCGGAAAATCTCCTGAACGTCACGTCGCATGTCTAAAAAAAAACAACAGAGGGAAAAATAAATCAATTATTTATTATTTTCATTCAGGTCCTGAATTTAACATGAAGAGTTTTCACTGAGTCATTTTACTGTTTAAAGGTACAAACAACAGTACTGTGTGAATGTGTGGATAAACAAACTGATCGCCTCCTCCATCTGAACACCTCCTCCTCCTGATTGGCTCCTCCCTCTGAACACCTCCTCCCCCTGAACGCCTCCACCCTCTGAACACCTCCTCCTCCTGATTGGCTCCTCCCCTGAACACCTCCTCCCTCTGAACACCTTCTCCCCCTGAACACATCCTCCCTCTGAACACCTCCTCCCCCTGAACACCTCCACCCTCTGAACACCTCCTCCTCCTGATTGGCTCCTCCCCTGAACACCTCCTCCCCCTGAACACCTCCTCCCTCTGAACACCTTCTCCCCCTTAACACCTCCTCCCTCTGAACACCTCCCCCCCGAACAACTCCTCCTCCTGATTGGCTCCTCCCCAGAACGCAATCGCCCTCTCAAACCCTGCTCCACGGAACACCACCTCCCACTGATCACCTTCTCCCCCTGAACACCTCCTCCCTCTGAACAACTCCTCCCCCTGAACACCTCCTCCCTCTGAACACCTCCTCCCCCTGAACGCCTCCCCCCCTGAACAACTCCTCCTCCTGATTGGCTCCTCCCCAGAACGCAATCGCCCTCTCAAACCCTGCTCCACGGAACACCACCTCCCACTGATCACCTCCTCCCCCTGAACCCCTCCTCCCCCTGAATGCCTCCTCCCCCTGCACACTACATCTCTTGGAAGAATGGCATCCCTTTAAACACTGTAATTTCTTTAAAAACCAATTTCTTTAAAAACTGTCATTTCATTAAAAACTATAATTCCTTTAAAAGCTGTCACTTCTTTAAAAGCTGTAATTTCTTTCAACACTGTGAATATAATATATAATGAACACTATATAGTCCATTTTGGAACCGAGCTTTAATTTCTGAGAAGCCTCTCACCAAGCTGTTCCAGCATCTTGTCACACTCGTCCAGGATGAAGTGTTTGATGTGGCGCAGGTTGAGGCTCTTGTTGCGTGAAAGAGCCAGGATGCGGCCAGGCGTTCCCACCACTATGTGAGGACTCTCTCTCTTCAGTGTCTCCTCATCCTTCTTTATAGGCAAACCGCCAAAGAATACCGCCACCTGAGGGAGAGAGAGATATATAAATATATATAAAGACAGAGCGTATCATAGAAAAACAAAAATAGCAATAAGCCCAGTGCACTGAGAAGAATAATGGCCTTTTATTTGAAAAACACTGTACAGGTATGCTAGATATATGATAAACAAATAAGCCATGTACAGTATTTGATTTACAAACTGAAGGAGGTAAGATATAGAAGTTACAGCATCACTCTCCAGTCACAGCCGTATGCCACATGTAGGGGCTTTATGAATGTCGTTTCTGTTATTGTTTCTTCATTCCTACTTCACCGAACCCTTAATCGGCATATACATCTCGGCTGATCGACTAATGTATATTATTGTGTGAATTTAATTCTTTACTTTTTTATTGAACTCATGTTTATAAGGAAGTAGACAATGTACTGAGCGAGGGGAGTGAAGCAGCTCACTTAACACTCAGAATACACCTACACATACAAAAGATATTTTCAAACCTTGACAGTAGGCATGTACTTGGAGAAGCGCTCGTACTCTTTGCTGATCTGGAATGCCAGCTCTCGGGTATGGCACATCACCAGCACTGATACCTGCGAATGAGAAAGTATGCATCTTGTAGATTATTATTAGAAATCATATATAGCTTGCAAAAAAATTAAAGGTTGTTTGTTAACCCTTGTTACCTTTAGAATTCACATAATTAGTTGAATGGAGTTCAGCTGTGTGCAGTTTAAGTGTCCTATGGTCTCAGAATGAAGGTTGGTGGTAGTATCATTTTGAGAGTTACCCTTCTATGACTAATGTGCTCCTTACCCAGTCACTAACTTTAGGCCACATTCTTTAATAATGGACTTAATGGTGATGTTGACGTTTTCAGCATGTTACCTGTCCAGTCACTGGCTCCAGCTGCTGGAGTGTCGCCAAGACAAAGACGGCCGTCTTCCCCATACCCGACTTGGCCTGGCACAACACATCCATGCCCAAGATGGCTTGTGGAATGCACTCATGCTGAACTGAAAGAGAACGTACGAAGAAAGTCCAATTACACACTTCTGGCACGTCTTGATTCTAGGTGAAGCAACATATCTCGATAAAAAAAAAAAAACGTTGCTTTATTGCGTTACTCCTCACGCTACTCACCTTCGGACGGATGCTCGAAGCCGCAGTCCACGATGGCCCTGAGGAGCTCAGGCTTTAGCAGGAAGTCCCTGAACCCTGAGGAGTGGATGGAAACGTATGATCCTTTCAGTCCTTCTTTCCTCAATACCACTGTGCTGCCATCTCCAGCGAGCCCTCCATCCCCGACACCTCCTGTCGCATCCACCTCATCCTCCTCGTAATCTAAGAGCTCGTTGTCCACGTCGTTCTCGGTCATTCTGGATGGGGGACAAAAATTTAAAATAAGCACAGAACAGAACCAGGTTGTTCCAGGTATCCCCTTGTCCTAAACATTACACCATTTCCCATTACAACCGATTCAACTAATCAGCTAATTAACAGACTGAAGTGGGTGTGTTAGAGAAGGGAAAACACTCAAACGTGCAGGACAGGAGGTTCTCCTGGGCCAAGGGTGGGAACCGGTGATTTAGTCAGAACTCCTGTGATGTTTTTACTCCTGTTGCTTGACAATTTCTTTTTTATATTATGAGTTAATAACACCTTATATTTGATTATAATATTCGTACTAACCCAATAATGTTAATTTCTAAGGCTGTAATGGATTAAATGGTAGGATGGCAACAGACACGTGATCACATATGATTAAAAGTCACAGTATAACAACAAACATAATAATAATCCTGAAAACACAGGAGCTATGTGTATTAATATAATGAAAACCACTAAAAATTAGTGTTCACAGCAGATAATAATAATAATGATAGTAATAATAATAATAATAATAATAATGATGATGATGATAATGATGAGCATATAACGGTCCCTGTACCGCTACACACCTGATTAGCATTGCTAGCTCGCGTTACTGTTTTGCCTTTCCGACCCCAAACAACCAACTGTCATATTTATTTACATGTCACGTTTTTGTTTTTATTTCGCAGACATTAAAATAAACCACACACTTACGTCGAATTCACTCTGTGCAACAATTTATTTCGTGAATTTCGCTTCACCTGCTCGCGCGTAATTACTGTCGGCATTAGCATGCGACAAGCGCCTCGAAGGCCCCGAAGTCACGGTGTCCTGTGTTTTGCCTGAATAAAATTCAAGCTCCCGATCAGCGTTTCGGACTCTTGCGTGTCTCTTCTTACGTTTCTATCTGTTTCAACAACACTAGGAGCCGTCCACGAATAGTAAGTGAAATATTAACGTTATTAAATGTACTTTAATAATGGAGTGCGGGAATGGATTTACTCGCACCCACGTGTATATGTTACTGTCGTGCATAGCGTCTCACTCATTTGTCACGTGGAATGTTTTACAGTTTATTTAAATTTTCATTTGTTTACCTCCTATTTTTTTTTTTAGAGGAATGTCGTGTTTCAAGGGGGATATAAACTTTTGCCCGGAGTGTGGGAATATCCTTCCTATCCCAGAAGTATATGATTTCATTACCTGCCCTCGGTGCGCCTTCAGCATCCCTGTCCAAGGTGAGAACATGGGTTTAATGGTTATAATGGGAATTGTATTGGTTTTAATGGTCCTTGTGGGTCTTTAATGGTAATGTGTAGGGTTCTGTTTATGTCTAGAATGTGACCCAAAGCACACTACATTTCTTAATGGTTTTTATAGTGGAAACCTTTAGAATTTCTGTAATGGTTTCTATTGGTTTTTTTTTTCAGATTGGCACTTAACCATTAATTTAATTTATCAATTTGTATAGATTTATAAACATTAAAATTGTAGCATTGTAACTGTTGATCCAAATAAACATTACACCATAGGTCTGTACCCTCTGATCTCTGGCTATTTCAGTTTTGTTTTTAAGAAAGGATGACATTTCTTAAAGGTTTGACGGACATGTCTAAACACTACATGCTAACATTACTGAGATATTAAATTATTATTATTTTGTGTGTGTGTGTGTGTGTGTGTGCGGGGGGGGTGTAATATACATGAAATAATATAGAGTAAATATGTGCGATTACTATCTCAACACTAGATGGCGCAATGTAGTAAAGCCGCGTCAGAAATTATACTATACTTATGACGCTCTGTTTCTGTCTTTTCTAAAAGTTGTTTATTAATAAGTGTATTAAAATGGCATGAGCAGAGGAACCATTTCCAAATGCAACTCTATCTTTATACTTTAGGGATCAGCTGTGTGTAGTTAGTACAGAATAACAGTGGCAGTCAACTTTAGTAAGCGCTGTATCCTGGTCAGGGTCTTGGTGATTCTGTAGTCTATCCCAGGACAACTAGATTCGAGCTGGGAATACGCTCAATACAAATACGTTATTTGGAATGAACAGATCATATAGAGGTTCGCAACAAAAAAGGTTGGGTTGTTGTCTTCAAATGCATGAGCTTGGGTGTGAGTGTGTATTCAGAGATGAGGCTTGTCGGACAAAGAAAGATCATGTTCATTGACTTGAACGTGAACTATGCAGTTACAGTGTTCATTTGTTCATCCCTAGTAACGGCTTGGTCAGGGTCATGGGGGTTAAATTTTGGGAAATAGAGCCACCTAAATTTGTCATGTGATTTAAAAAAATTGACCCTTGCACATCTCTATTTGAAAAAAGAAATAGAGAGAATTTTACTACAAATATTTTAGCCTAAATGGACACACAGTGGTTTATTGGTTAGCACATTTGCCTCACACCTACAGGGTCCAGGGCTCGATTCCCGCTGCTGTCCTGGGTCTGTAGAGTTTGCATGTTCTCCCCGTGCTGCAGGGGTTTCCTCCGGCTACTCCGGTTTCCTCTCCCAGTTCAAAGACATGCATGGTAGACTGATTAGCGTGTCCATAGTGTGTGAATGTGTATGTAATCATGCCCTGCGATGAATTGGCACTCTGTCCAGGACGTACCCCGCCTTGTGCCAGATGCTTCCTAGGATAGGCTCTAAGTTCCTCACGGCCTCGCAAAGGATAAGCGCTATAGAAAAAGAATGGATTTTAACCTAAATGATTTTAATTTGAGCTGGGGCTGCTGTCAGAACTGGTTGTTACAGAAAATGAATCACCACCTTCTGACCAACAGCACTATGTATAATATTAATGATAACATCCCTAATGTATATGCATGGCATGTGTTGAAACCTTTCTTCTCTCTTCAGAATTTTCAGGGTACGTGATCAAGTCATCGGTGGTGTTTAATTCGTTAGAGAAGAGTTCATCTGCTGTAGAGAGTGAAGACTCTGAGCTAAAAGGCCCAATTGTGAGTTAGTTTTGATTAACTGGTAGATTAGAGCTTCCAGAAAGATGGTGTTGGGGCCCTTAAACGAGGCCCTGAACCCTTGGATTCTGAATTGTATTCTGTTGCTTAAAATAAATGTCAATATTAACACACTCTTAGTAATGTACATGACATATTAATTGTCCTCAAATTGTTTAACAGATTGACAGGAAGTGTTCACGCTGCAATAAAGAAGGCATGGTTTACCATACGAGACAAATGAGATCTGCTGATGAAGGTCAGACAGTGTTTTTCACATGCATACACTGCAGGTAATGTTTCACAAGACTCATAATAACCCTAAGTGCAATCGTTTATTTGTTTAAGTGCAGGATAGAGCTGTTCACTTTCCGCAAATGATCCACTAAAGATGTGGCCTTCAGATTTTAAATAAAAGCCCCAAATTAGATGTAGACCAAGATATTTATTGATTTGTTCGTGGGTGCACTGTGCATGGAGTTAAATTGCGCCTTTAGAGACTCTGTGCTGAACATTCGTTTATATATGGAAAAATTACACAGAGAACACAATCACGCTTAGTTGATATTATTATTATTATTATTATTATTATTATTACTACTAAATAGTATATGAATAATAATCTCATTATTTGACAGTATCTGGAGTTCATCAATATCCTCAGAAACATCAGGATCTAATGCACATCCTGTAGAAACCTAACTTGGCCCATGAGGTCTAATAATCAGTCATTTTGTTAAGTGAAATAATGGCAACAAATATTTTTTGACAAAATATAAATCTAAACATATGAGGTAAATGAGAGAAGCATAAGATACAAAAGCAGGACAAAACAATTATGAGTTGATTAATTAATGTAATTTGCATAAGTGTATCTGTATGCATATGCAACAGAAACTGAATTACTTCTCAACTGATTTTGTGTTTTTAACAGATACCAAGAAAAGGAGGACTCATGAAAAGAGAGGCTCTTTTTTTTTTTTTTCTTGGATAACAAAATTTCACTTCATCAACACAAGTGTAATGTTTTCTCTCTCTCTCTCTCTCTCTCTCTCTCTCGCTCTACATCTGGACTGTCTTTACAGTATGCTCACACTGTTTGAATTTAGGATTTGTATTCAAATAATAAAAAATAATGACATAACTCGAGCGTGCCGCTTTAACTTCTGGGAATGTGCTGTCAAATTTTTGATACTGATTGGTCAGAGGAGAGCAGCAGCTGCGAAAGTAGTTCATCTGCCAATCACAGACTTACACTACAGCCCGCGTCATTACGTCACCGCGCCACGCCGTGACGTCCCTCCAGAATTTCATGTATCAACATACAGTTCATCTTCGTTATGGTACCGTATACCGTTTTGGGAGGTTTTATTTATTTATTTATTTTAGTGCAGTTAATTATTTGTCATGCTGTAGGTGCTAATAGACAACTGCTTGAAGCAGTGGGTTGTCTCAAACCGTGTACGTATCATCTATATAGTAGCCGAAATACATGTATTTTTCCCCCACTACAAGCCTATCATAGGAAATTATGCGGTTTTAACTCTTTTATTTGCTGTAAACGTTGAGAACTGCCGTGTGTGATCGTGTCCTGTCGCTAAAATGCGGTGAAAACTCTCACACGAGGTTCATAATGTGATTTAAGGTGTTCACATGTCTGTAATACATGTCCATAATACGACTAAAACAGGAGTACTCCACCTGCCTTAATTAGAGTATGACCTTAATTAGATTAAGGTAAGTAAAAATAGTTGTTTACATGGTAGTTTCTTAATCAAAGTATGGTCTTAATCGGGTTAAGAGTGGATTATTGTTGTCCATGTAAATGCAGCTTGTAACTCCACTTTATCACACCACCCTCCATCCATCCATCTTCAACCACTTACTCCTTTTCAGGGTCACGGGGAACCTGGAGCCTATCCCAGGAGGCATCGGGCACAAGGTGGGGTACACCCTGGACAGGGTGCCAGTCCATCACAGGGCACAATCACACCACCCTGTCACTGATTATTTTCTTATAACTGCAGGACATTAAGGGCTTTATTTCTTACAATACACATGCTAAAAATGATCTGAATGTAGGTTAAATCTAAGCTTTATAATTACAATTATCATCATAATACTGTTATATGTCTAAGGTCCATGGTGTGGTTTCTAAGGTTGATACTTCCCCGTTTTTTAGTATACAGCGAAACTTGTGTAGCACCGTTACCATGGCCACGCCCACACTGTCGACCGCCACAGCCAATCAGATGAGCCCGTTCTGTCTCATGTGCCTCACGTGATCATTCCAATATGGCGCTCAGCTCCACTCGTTCTAAAGCTGCACAATAGCAACATGTCAATATTTTATTATATGGACTTTATTTTATTTTTAATGATTGGTTAAATAAGGTAAGGCTTACGAAAGAAGCGTTTTGTATAGCAGAATTAAAGCTCCACGCGGTAGTTTTTTCGTTATTTTTGTCTGTGAAGTCCACGGTTTCGTGTTAAAAGGAAGCGTTCAAGTGCTTGTGGATAAGGAATGTTTACAAATAAGTCCAGAGTGAAGTTGACATGGTTGAATTGTCTTCATAACCCCATTAGTTTTTGTAGTTTCATACTAATATATGTCATCGTTGTAAATCAGTAGCATTCTTCACGTTAAGGATGGACGATATATCAAATAATGTATCATGATGGTTCAAGGCATTCACATACATGGAACATATCACGGTGTTTACTTTTACTTACAAGCTTGAGTTATATAAGATACAAGCCAAAACAATAAGCTACTTCTAGATTAAAAACATGGATTAATAATTATACATTTAACTGTATATACTTGTTTGTAAAGACATTTTTAAATGTTTAATAACAAGATTCTTTGTATAAATTAAATGTCCTGAATAAATTTAAATTTTATAATGTGTATAAATACTCATTGTTATAAAAGTGTGTCTTGTTGTATTTTATACTATCCTATGGCAATATCTTGTGACATTGTCCCCTCAAAACAGATTTTTTTTTTCCCATGCGGATGTGTTCACATGCAAAATCCAGATGTTAATGCAGTGAAGGCTAGACGGGTTGCCTTGCTGTGACTGAAATTCTGAAATATGTTTAAGAACAAATGATATGAGAGCTGTTTAACCCTGGTTTGATTCTATGCATTTGCACGTCTAGACAAACACTCAAAGATGAAGCTCCGAGTACAACTGCAGTGCAAGAACCTTCATGAATACCTGAAGGAACTGAGTCCAGACATCCTGGACAGACTGTACAACCACCCAGCTACATGTCTCGCTGTTTACAGGTTCATTTGTGATTACAAAATGATCATGTGGATGTTTTGAGATCATTCCTATTAACATTTACATTTATTCATTTAGCAGATGCTAACAAATGAGACACACTCACACACCAATGGTAGCAGAGCTGCCATGCAAGGTGCTAGCTTGCCATCGGGGGCAACTTAGGGTTCAGTGTCTTGCCCAAGGACACTTTGGCATGGGATCACCCGGGCCGGGATTCGAACCACCAACCCTAAGATTAGTGGACAACCCGCTCTACTGACTGAGCCACAGCCGCCCAATTAAACAGCCAACCAACCACCAACCCCACGATTAGTGGATTATTTGATTAGTGGATTAGTGGACAACCCGCTCTACCGACTGAGCCACAGCCGCTCCTATTAATAATGAAACTTTACTTTGTAATTAAGTGTTGGTGTTTTTTTTTTGTATTTTTTAAATGCTGTAACATGTCTGCTGTGTTGTGTATTTGACCACCTCTTGTTTGATTTCTCCTCAGGGAGCTCCCGTCTCTGGCAAAGAACTATGTGATGCGAATGCTGTTCCTAGATCACCCTCTCCCGCAGGCAGCCGTGGCATTGTGGGTTAAAATAGACAGCCAAAAGTGAGTTCATATCCGTGTTCCATTCAATCCAAGATGAAGGTCAAAATGAAACCTTTTTATTTCTAAGCTCCAGCTGTGTTGCAGGGATCATGACCAGTGTGTGTCTGTGCTGACTGGACTGAGACTGTGGCACAACCAGCAGCTGCAGGGAGGCCTTCAGGGCATCGTGCTCAACCCTGTGTTTAAGGATAACCTGAGGATTGCACTGCTCGGCGGGTTAGCTGAGTGAACTTGTACTTTTTCCAAAGTCAAAAATAGTTTTTAGTTTGTAATAAAAATAAAAAATAGGGTCTAATTTTTTTTGTTCGGCATATGATTAGGTCATTTTCCGACATCTACTACTAAACCATGTGATTATCTGTGTCCTCCACTTTACTTTCCTGTCCTTCAGTGGTAAGCCATGGGCAGACGAGGGCAGCAGTCTCGGCCCTGATCGGCACGCGCGGGACGTAGAGAGTCTGGACCGTTATGCCATGGAACGCTGGGAGGTTATCCTGCACTTCATGGTGGGCTCTCCGAGCGCCGCGGTCAGCCAGGACCTCGCACAGCTCCTCATCCAGGCCGGCCTCATGAAGAGGTAAACATCTGTGTAGGCATTCCAGGGTTTGGATTTAACTGTAGAAAGCAGGAAAGATTATAATTAGCCTTTGCTTTACTTTCTCTGCCAGTGAGGCTGGTGAAGCACCATGCATCACTTCAGCTGGGTTTCAGTTTCTGCTACTCGACACCGTCTCTCAGCTGTGGTACTTCACCCTGCAGTACCTCAAAACAGTGCAGGTCTGTGCTCCACATATTTCACGTGTGTCTGTAAAGTGAAACAAAGCAAGACTGTTTTTGGGTCATTCTGAATTTTTTGGGGGGGAATGTTGCCTCTCACAGTCTAGAGGGATGGACCTCGTGGAGATTCTTTCCTTCCTGTTCCAGCTGAGTTTCTCCACCCTCGGCAGGGTCAGTATTCACTTCAACTATTTTCACAAATTCAGATAGAGTAATTGACTACGGTTATGTGTTACGGCTGCCAACATTTGTTTGCATTAGTCAAAGTACTTTAAATTGGCCAACTGAAAATCACTGGTATTTTACTTAACGTTCTATTTCGTATGAATAAAAATCGATCTGTCGATTATGACTAGAGCACTATACATTGAATAGAACATTACTTCTGATTCAACCACAAAAATGTCATGACTCTAGTAATCATCTAACGGAAATAAATAATAGTGTACAATTTTTACACACTACCAGTCAAAAGTTTACACACTTTACTTTTATTTATTTTTCCACATTTTAGAATGATAATAATAAAGTCATCAAAACTCCGGAGTAACACAAACGGAACTATGGGAATTATGTTGTGATTAAAAATCCAAAATAAAAAAAAATAATAATAATTTAGTATTTTAGCATCTTCAAAAGTCGACGCCCTTTTCGCTTAGAATATTCCAGAAATGTATTCTTGGCGTTTTTCTCACCCGATTTCTTGAGGAATTTCCCTGAGATGCATTTAAACAGTATTAAAGGAGCTCACACCGACGCCGGACTCTTATCGGCTGCTTTTCGGAATATTTCCCTCCGAGTCGTCTGTTTAAATGAATATTTATCTATAAATAAAATGTTAGTTTTCTAATGAGAGGAACGAAAACGAAGGCACATTATATTTTTACCCGACACCGATTTCACACGTTTAATCACACACCTTCAGATCAAAAGCTTTTTAAGAACATGAGAAACATTTCAGTCGACAAACTTTTGACTGGGAGCGTATAGTTATATCACAGGAAAAAAGAGAGAGGTTGGTGAAATAATATTGTTACAAATTCCAGCTGTTCTACATTATCGTGTACGGAACCCAAACCCACTAACCCAAAAAAACGAATGCTCAGTGTCCCAGTAAACATTAAGTAATGCTGAATTTACACTACTAAATGTCCAGCGAGCCTGTGACTCACAAACGTAATCTCATAAAGGAATTTGCAATTATTGTGATTATTTATTCCTATTGTGTTTTCATAGGACTATTCTGTTGAGGGAATGAGCGAGTCTCTACTGATGTTTCTGCAGCACTTACGAGAGTTCGGCCTGGTTTTCCAGAGAAAGGTTGGTCATCGTGCAGGGAGGGGAGGGAGGGGAAGTGGGGGGTGGAAGCACTATGTTATAAGGTTTGTTTAAAAAGTAATATGCATTCGGGAAACTGTTAGAATGTTCTGGGAAAGTTCATTATTGCTTATAAGGCATTTTAAAACCCCACTATACAAGTGTGGAGGAAAAACGCCTGGTATAGTAACACAAATCAAATCGCAGCACTGTTGACTTCTCTAAACCGATTGTCGATCGTTGATTTCTGTTCGATAACATCATCTCTGACGGTACATCTGGCTGCAGGATGGGTTTATTCAAAGGTTGATAATAGTAATATTATGGTTTCTATAGTAACCGCTGAGCTGCTGCAAGTTGTGTGAAATACGCTCCAAATAATCTAAGACTAATGATAAACATGTAATTTAACAGAGAAAATGGCATGAGTGTTGTTATGGTTTAGTTTTCTGTGAGGATATTTCTGGAAGGAGTCTCCGGTGTCAGAGCTTTGGAACAATCTCATAAGTTTTTTTGTGGTATTCTCAGTAACATGAGACCACATTTAAATATATATATATTATTAATCTTCAAGAGAATGTAAGAGAGTGACTTATTATAGCTGTTTTAACATAAGCAATAGCAGGAACTAATCAATTTTGTGGATCTACAATAAGTGTAGGTGTAAATGGATAAAAAGTACAATGGGTTGTTCTTTAATGAATACAATATTGTTGCTGTGGTTGAAGAGGAATAAAACACTTCGGAATGTGCTTCTATAGGAAGATAATTAACTTCAGGGTTGTTGACAGTAACTTCACTTCACTCCAGCCCTTTATACAGCGTTGCTTTCTTATTATTCCGTACTGTATGAATGCAATGGGGGTGTACTGGTAGATCTTTTTCTGCAGAGTGATATACACAGTGTGTTGATGTGCATGTATGACTCTTTCGTGTTTCTCTCAATGGTGCAGAGGAAGTCGAGGAGATACTACCCCACTAGACTCGCCATAAGTCTGGCTGCAGGAGTCACTGCCAACCCTTCATCCTCCTGCTCCTCCTCTACTGCTTTGAATCCTTCCCCAGGAACAGGAGACTCTGGTTTCATTGTGGTAGAAACCAACTATCGTGTGTACGCTTATACAAGTGCGTATGAGATAACGGTAGGGAAGAAAGTTACGATAGATTACGATCATGATTCTCAGATTTTCATTGGTTTCCTGACAGTTTGCAGGCAAACCTATATATCATGGTTCCATATTAGTGTTGTATAGTATAAGTATAGTGATGTGATGTTTTTTTTTCATATCATGCACCCCGATGATCCTGAAAAGCGCTTTTGTTGTTTCTCGCAGACTCTGAGCTGCAGATCGCTCTGGTTGCTCTCTTCAGCGAGATGCTGTATCGGTTTCCTAACGTGGTTGTTGCGCAGGTCACTAGAGAGTCTGTACAGCAGGCTATTGCTAACGGCATCACAGCACAACAGGTTTGTTTTTATATATATATATATATATATATTTTTTTTTTTTTTTTTCAGCTGGTGCTTTTGTCTCCCCCACCCACCCATTTTAAAGATGTGACCTCATTTTCTGTCAAGGCAAATGGAGAATGTTTTCATTCATGTGAAATAAAATCACAATTTTATTTCACTAACAGTAGGCAAGCATTCAATATAGTTAGCATCAGTTAGCTATTTTTATTGGGGATTATCAGCAGACAATGGTCAAAACGGTGAAAATAATTTTGTATGGAAGGAAGATTAAAAGGCCTAAATAACGTGCAGAATATAACACTTTACAAATAGCGATAAATAGAAAGTGGTTAAAAAAATCTCTGTATACAGGCGAGTGTATATGCAGGGCGGGTCTGTATACAGGCGAGTGTACGTGCAGGGCGAGTGTACGTGCAGGGCGAGTGTACGTGCAGGGCGAGTCTGTATACAGGTGAGTGTACGTGCAGGGCGAGTGTACGTGCAGGGCGAGTCTGTATACAGGTGAGTGTATATGCAGGGCGGGTCTGTATACAGGTGAGTGTATATGCAGAGCGAGTGTATATGTAGGGCGGGTCTGTATACAGGCGAGTGTATATGCAGGGTGGGTCTGTATGCAGGGCGGGTCTGTATACAGGTGAGTGTATATGCAGGGTGGGTCTGTATACAGGGCGGGTCTGTATACAGGTGAGTGTATATGCAGGGCGGGTCTGTATATGCTGGGCGAGTGTATATGCAGAGTGGGTCTGTATGCAGGGCGGGTCTGTATACAGGCGAGTGTATATGCAGGGCGGGTCTGTATACAGGTGAGTGTATATGCAGGGCGGGTCTGTATACAGGTGAGTGTATATGCAGGGCGGGTCTGTATACAGGTGAGTGTATGTACAGGGCGAGTGTATGTACAGGGTTGTACAGTAACATCAGTTACTTGTCAGTGTAGTTTATATATAGAAACTAGTAAAATACATCCACATGATTTGTTGTCGGCCACACTGATAAAATCTGAACAAAAAAAAGAAAAAAAAAACTCAGATTTGAGCAGCAAGTCAGAACAGAGCTCTGAGGATTGTAGTGTCAATATCCACAGAGTAACAAAGAATATATTCCAACAAATCCCAGCTCCTGCACCGTGTTCGAATTGGCCCGCACGTCTTCCTCGAACACAGTCTGCAACTGCACCACTGTGAACAATGCAGACAGATAACCAGACAGACATGTAATTGTAGGGATAATAAAAGTAATTTTATTTAAGTGCTTGTTTTTCCTCTAGTTTATTACTTTTCATAAAGTGCAACTCCTTATCAAGGCGCTACAGGGCTCTACAAGTGACTTCCTGTTGTGATGCTTTAGACGATCAGTGATGTGATCTATTGTGTTCATATTTCCCTCTCCCAAGGTATAAAAGACTGTGCAAATCCTTTTAGCACTAAATCAATACTGCTGCTGCCATAATACCGCATTTTACTTACATGGCAGATATATAATAATAATAATAATAATAATAATAATAATAATTCACATTTAAGTGCGAAGAGCTGCTCGACTTTCAGCAAGCTTCGTTCCATATCCGCTGTAAAACATGCACAATACCTCACTGTAAATTACACCAAAAGTGTATTTAATAGATATTCATTCGTGATTTAATGAACTTTCACTTATGCTTGTTAATGTAACTTTCTCAATTTCTGGATCCCATCCATTTTGTCTCCTTTTATCTCATGTTCAGATCATCCACTTCCTGAGGACCAGGGCACATCCTGTTATGCTTAAACAGGTAGCTTCAGAATCTTTTTCCATTTGCTCCACTTATATGTTTTATCTTACCTACTCGGACACCTTTTCTTTCTTTCTTTCTTTTTTTAATCAAATGATAACATCTTTTTATTTCCTTTTGCACGTTCTTTCAGACTCCGGCACTTCCTCCGACCATCACAGACC
>JAFFST010048817.1:170394-191856 GCA_022414735.1 Noturus placidus
TCCCCCCCCCCCCCCCAACATCAAAAAGGAAGAATTGCTCGTGTTTGTGCTGCTTCCAAGTATTCATCATTTAGCTACATGCCCATGAGAGGAAACCGTTAAGGGCGTAAAATGTATTCATTTGAATCACTGCACCTGTTTCAGTATTTACTGTACACCTGCACTGTTTTAATACAACAGGGTATGTATTATTATTCAGAAATATTACATGAATTTTTCTTGGTATTGTCAGCCCCAATGAAGGAGGTGTGGTCTCTGTGCCTGTCAGTAGTGTTTAAGGAGGAGTGCTATCTGTGCTTCTGTACCAATTAAGGAGTTGTGGTCTCTGTTTCCAATGACAGAGGCATGGACTCTACCTCAGTCCCAGTGAAGGGAACATGGCCTCTGAGTCTCAGTGAAGGAGGTACGGCCTCTACCTCAGTCCCAGTGAAGGAAACATGGCCACTGTGTCTCAGTCTCAGTGAGGGAGTTACAGCCTCTACCTCAGTCCCAATGAAAGAGACGTAGTCTCTGTGTCTCAGTCTCAGTGAAGGAGGTACGGCCTCTACCTCAGTCCCAGTGAAGGAAACATGGCCACTGTGTCTCAGTCTCAGTGAGGGAGTTACAGCCTCTACCTCAGTCCCAATGAAGGAGACGTAGTCTCTGTGTCTCAGTCTCAGTGAAGGAGGTACGGCCTCTACCTCAGTCCCAATGAAGGAGGTGTGGTCTCTGTGCCTGTCAGTAGTGTTTAAAGAGGAGTGCTATCTGTGCTTCTGTCCCAATTAAGGAGTTGTGGTCTCTGTTTCCAATGACAGAGGCATGGCCACTACCTCAGTCCCAGTAATGGTAACATGACCTCTGTGTCTCAGTCTCAGTGAAGGAGGTACGGTCTCTACCTCAGTCCCAATGAAGAAAACATGGCCTCTGTGTCTCAGTCTCACTGAAGGAGGTACAGCCTCTGTTTCTCAGTCTGAATTTTGAAACTTGATCTTTCTCTATCAGTCCCGATGAAAGAGATTTGTGCCTTGATCCCAATGAAGGAGGCGAGGTCTCTGTGCCTCAATGCCAGTTAAAGGTTTTTGTGCCTCAATTTCGATGACAGAGGCTTGACCTCTGTCTATCAGGCCCAGTGAAGTAGATGTAATCTCTGTGCCTTGATCCCAGTGAAGGAGGTGTGTTCTCTGAGCCTCGATCCCAGTGAAGGAGGTGTTTTCTCTGAGCCTCAATCACAATGAAGGAGGTGTGGCCTGTGTGCCTTAATCACAGTGAAGGAGGTCTGGCCTGTGTGCCTCAATCACAATGAAGGGGGTGTGGCCTATGTGCCTTGATCCCATAGAATGACATATGGCCTATGTGTCTTAATGCATGAGGTGTTTCATCCCACTCCTCAAAGCGAATCTTTTTAAAATTTTTGCACAATGCTGCATCATATTGTATTGCAATGCATTTCACTGCATGGCATCATACGGATCTCTAAACTGTACTAACATTGCAGGTCATGTATCAACATGGAGAGATATACACCCTTAAAAAAATACATAGCATTGCTGCTATGCGCACGTTCAAACATAAGGTTAAATGTTGGTGCGTGTGCTTGGCTGAGACTACGCATATTCTTAGTAGTGTGCTTTGTTACCTGCTGTTACTCTGGAAGGCTCATGCACTTGGCTACATGCACATCTACTAAGTGATGTCTGTTACAGTCTTCAGATATTTCTGCTACAATGTTTTTAAGGGCACGCTCCGAGTGTCTCGGAGTGTAAACGGAGTTAATTAGCATTTGTACGCCGAACGTGTTTACTCATAAGCAAGGCATACCTCCTGGGACAAAGCGGCGAGCTAACAATGTGTCTTAATTAGGGGATTAAGGAAAAATGTGTGTCCACTGTTTCTGTGAGGGGGTGCTGACAGGGCACCACGGATTTGATCAAGAGACTCAAACTGAAAATGATTCAGATCGTATATGCACACCCACGAGAGAGTGAGAGAGAGAGAGAGAGAGAAAGAGAAAGCTAGAGAGAGACACACACACAAGAGAGACGCTATTTACATTTGCATTTATTCATTTGTCAGATGCTTTTATCCCAAGCGACTTACAATGAGGCAGAGCATAGAGGTGTTAAAGAGCCGACAGTGATACCGTGGCAGCGAGGTTAAATTTCAACCAAGCAATCAGAAAAAAAGAGTGAGATAGATGCATGAAAAACAGAACGTGCTCTAATTAAATACTAAACAAAAAAACTAAACAGGAGGGTTGGAGTAAGCATGAGCACTCAGGAGTGTTACAGACATGCGCAAAGCACATTAAAGAAGATAGAGTTTTAATCGAGAGGAATATCCTGTGGAATATCCCAAAGTAATCATTCGATAGTACCTAAGTACTCTTGCTGTAATCATAAAGACTGTCATGCTCGTCCCAGGACTCTTTTTCACCATATACTCGTTCGGAACAACATTTCAGCACTCTTTTGTACTGTTTGAGTTTATAGTAGAAGAGTAATGCTGTATAATCGCACTATTCAGTGTCACCCAGAACAGGATGATTCCGCTTCCTATCATTTCAAATCAGGGAGTTTTTCTTTACCACTGTTGCCTCAGGCTTGCTCATGAGGGATTTCAATATAAATCTACATCTGGATTTGTATCTATTGTTAAAAATCGCACCATAAAAACAGAACGTATTTAAGCTGGTTTTGACACTGCACGGACTTGTAAGATTATTACTTGACGCACCAAATTCTATAAGGTATTTTGTGATAATACGTGTTCGCCAAGTAGAACCGCAAACAACAGACCTGTGTTCTGTTTACGTCATCAGTCAGTGCGATTCGGTAACAAGGATATATTTTTTTTCCTTGAACGTTAGTATTTTTTGTATTTATCAGTCCCTCTAGGATCACGGAACTGAACACAAAATCAAGCAAACTCCTCGATAGCTTGCACATTTTCAAAATGACCGCAGATTTGGGCCAAAATGCGTCATGTTACATCATCACAATGCAGATTCAGCCAAAGTCCTCTTCGAGTCAAGTGCATCGAAAATGAGTACAGCACAAAGCGAGCCTGTGTACAAACGCGAGCTCCATGAAGACACAGTATGTTAAGGTTGGAGTAGAAGAGCCCTGACCTCAACCCCACTGAACACCATTGGGATGAACTGGAACACCGACTGCACCCCAGACCTCCTCACCCAACATCAGTATCTGACCTCACTAATGCTCTTGTAGATGAATGAACACAAATCCCCACAGCCACGCTCCAAAATCTAGTGGAACGCCTTCCCAGAAGAGTGGAGCTTATTATAACAGCAAAGGAATGGAATGTTCAACAAGAACATATGGGGGTGTGATGGTCAGGTGTCCACATACTTTTGCTTTTAGACTTTGCACCATGTCTTAATGGTATCATCAGACACTGTTTAGACCATAAGTGATCAGGAGTGACTCGATTCAGTAAATGAATTGGGATAGACTTCTTTGACCTGCGGATAATGAACCAAGAATGGTGGTCTGATAGTGATAGTCTAGACAATAGTCTGATTACTAAGAATAATGCAGCTGGCTTTCATTAGGAAACCATCTTTATAACTGAAACTAAAGCTAATAGACCTTGTAAAAACATAAAGTCGTTTTAAATACTGTAATCTTATTCAGTTCAGACATGTACAATTACACATATTGCACGCCGTGAAGTCCCTGATTTAATTCTTTCCTTCTCTGACAACATGCAATCCATCCATGTCGGTCAAAAAGACACGCGCTATACGAGGAATGACATAGTGTTTAACGGAGTCGTCTTTTCTGAACGATTGGTCACTGAAGAAGAGCTGAGTGTGGATAATAAACTAGCTGGCTAACTCGGGCCTGTACGCTTACACAGGAGCTGGAAATCCCCCCTGATGGACAGGCTAATCGACTCATTCTTCACCTCTCTGGTTTGAGTAAGTAAAGGCTATAGAGTCGTCACACCCTTACAAATTGATCTTGATTGGTAGCCAGCAGGTAAATAGAGTCTCTGAATAACACCCAAGTCCAAGAAGAACGGACAAGGATGAGCTCAAGGCTTCCTTCTCGTCCTTCTATTCTATCTCGCCGGCAAAGACGCCCATAAAAGATAGCAGCGATTCCTCGTAATGATCTTGCTTTCTCACTAGCTCTCCTTTTCTTTCACAGAGTTTCTAGCTGCGGCATAAATCATAAAATATCCCACTGACTCGAAGCATATTCGTAATATCCCACTGACTTCTTGGTCCATGTCTATAATGTGAAAATGATTCCAAACAGCATAATAGCAGAGATGTAATCGCATTTACAAGTCACACTGACCTCCTGTCTGGAGATATTTGTGAGATTATGTAAGTAAACAGTGAAACTCAGACAGTTCAACAACAGTGCATTTTATCTCGGTGAAATATTCAAGCGAATAAACGTTTTCTGAAGTGGCGGTTTATGTCTAGGGACAAATGCGATCGTCTTCTTCTGATGAAAATGCAATATAGTGCTCTTTCTGTTGCGTAATCATTCAGTGGACTCTATGTACACAAGCAGGACATATGAGAAATAAAATCCAGTGGTTATGATTTCAAGCCTCGCCTCACGCCGGAGACACTGCTGATTTCTTGAGTAAGACCCTTAAACCTCATCAGCTTAACTGTAAACTCTTAAAATAAAGGTTCGGTCTAGAAGTCTTAACGGTTCTTTAGTCTGTCCCTCTGGGAGAAAGGTATACGTCGGAACTTACAACACAATGTTTCCCTGTCTGAGAGGCTTTCAAGTAGCTAAATAAGAAATAAAAGATGACGAAAAAACACAAAGCAGAGTTACGATTATCACGCGGAACGTTGTGTTTTATTCCTCTTATACCGCAGCGGTTTGCCTACGATTACAATAGTGTGTTGATGGCTGAATGTCACATTGTACTTTTTATCCCTTTATAGTTACATTAATATTGTGGAACGTCCATGACATATCTTAGTTCATGTCATCTCTTACATTATAGCAGCTGTAAACAGTCTTTCCCTCACTAGCTTCTCTTTTTATCTCTCTGCTTATAAATATGTTAGATATTAAGACACGATTAATAAGATCTAAAAATTCATTATGACAAAAAAAAGTGCTATAAACTGGAAAGTGCAGTCATCAGTCCTGAGATGTTACAAAGCGCTGACATTAATATAAACCGATGTTTAATATAAACCTCTCTGGGATCATGGTGGAGAGGTTTGTGTGTCCCTATGAACCCGAGGGCTGTGTTGTCTGGAGCCTTGTGCTTCTGGTAGATTCTCCCAAGGCAAAGTAGTCTCAGGGGAGGGGCCAGACTAAGAATGGTTCAAAGAAATCCTCATGAAAAAAAAACTAAGAGAGTAGGAGTTACCCTGCCCGAAGGAAGCCCGGGGCCCACATCTGGAAGAGGGAGGGCCTGACTGCGAGCGCCTGGTGGCTGGGTTTGCCACGGAGCCCAGCTGGGCAAAGCCCGAAAAAGCAATGTGGCACCCCCCTCTCCATCCTATGGGCCCACCACTTGTGGGGTGAACCGTGGGGGTCAGGTGTGCTGCTACATGGGTGGCAGTAAAGGTCAGGGGTCTCGACGGACCAGACTCGGGCGGCAGAGGCTGGCTCTGGGAGCATCGAACTTCACCTCTCTGTGGGGGAAGGAACTGGAACTTGTGCGAGAGGTGGAGCACTACCAGTTAGATCTGGTGGGGCTTACCTCTATGCACAGTCTCGGTTCTGGAACCATACTCCTGGATAGGGGATGGACATTATTCTACTTGGGAGTTGACCAGGGTGTGAGGCGCCGGGTGGATGTGGGGATACTTACAACCGACTGGCCCGAAGGGCTGCAGCCTCTGCCATAAAAGAGGCAAAGCAGCGGGTGTGGGAGAAGTTCGGAGAGGACATGAAGAAGGACTTTCGGTCGGCACCAAGGTGTTTCTGGAAAATCATCCGCCACCTCAGGAAGGGGAAACGGGGAACCATCCAAGCTGTGTACAGTATGGATGGGACGCTGTTGACCTCAACTGAAGAGGTGATTGGACGGTGGAAGAAACACTTTAAGGAACTCCTGAATCCGACTAACACGTCCTCTATGGTAGAGGCAGAGCTGGAGGCTGATGGGCGATCATCGTCAATTTCCCTGGTGGAGGTCACTGAGGTAGTCAAACAACTGCACAGTGGCAGAGCCCCGGGGATTGATGAGATCCGTACAGAAATGCTGAAAGCTCTGGGTGTGGAAGGGATGTCTTTGATGACACGCCTCTTTAACACTGCGTGGAAGTCGGGGACATTGCCAAAGGAGTGGCAGACCGGGGTGGTGGCTCCCCTGTTCAAAAAGGGGGACCAGAGTGTGTGTACCAATTATAGAGGTATCACACTTCTCAGCCTCCCTGGTAAAGTCTACTCCAAGGTGCTGGAATGGAGGGTTCGGCCAATAGTTGAACCTTGGATTGAAGAGGAGCAATGCGGATTCCGTCCTGGTCGTGGAACAATGAACCAGTTCTTTACTCTCGCAAGGATCTTGGAGGGGGCCTGGGAGTATGCCCATCCAGTCTACATGTGTTTTGTGGATCTGGAGAAGGCGTAGGACCGGGTCCCAAGGGGTTTACTGTGGGTGGTGCTGAGGGAGTATGGTGTGAGGGGTTCCCTTCTTAGGGATATCCAATCGCTGTACGCCCAAAGCGAGAGCTGTGTACAGATTCTCGGCAAAAAGTCGGACATGTTCCAGGTGGGGGTTGGTCTCCGCCAGGACTGCGCTTTGTCACCAATCCTGTTTGTGATATTTACGGACAGGATATTGAGGGGTAGTCATGGTGGGGAGGGGTTGCGGTTTGGTGGCCTGATGATCTCATCGCTGCTTTTTGGCAGATGATGTGGTCCTGATGGCATCATCGGTCTGTGACCTTCAGCACTCACTGGATTGGTTTGCAGCTGAGTGTGAAGCAGCTGGGATGAGGTTTAGCACCTCTAAATCTGAGGCCATGGTTCTCAGCAGGAACCAATGGAGTGACTACTCCGGGTAGGGAATGAGTACTTAACCCAAGTGAAGGAGTTCATGTACCAGCAGCAGGAACTATTGTCAGAGGTGCTGTTATAGAAAATGAATCAACACCTTCTGACCGATCACATCCGCCCATGGTACATAAGCCCTTATCGATCTGAAGAACCAGTTTTCCAAAGACTGAAGATTGGATTCTGTTTCACCATAGATAAAAAAAAAGATCACAATATATAATATTATCTATAAATATATGTGATTGGGTCTTTTGGCGAGCCTGTTCTTGACTCTCAGGAGTGGAACCTGATGTGCTCTTCTACTGTTGTAGCCCATTCACCTTAAGGTTTGATGTGTTGTGCTTTCTGAGATGCTTTTCTGCTCACCACGGTTGTAAAAAGTGGTAAAGATTTGAGTTTCTGTAGTCTTCTTGTTAGCTCGGTCAAGTCCTACTATTTTCCTCTGACTTTTTTTCTGCATACTCCAACCAGCCCATCTAGCACAAACAATCATGCTATGGTTAAAGTTACAGAGATCACATTTTCCCCCAGTCTTGATGTTTGTTGTAAACATTACCTGAAGCTCTTGAACTGTATCTACATGATTTCTGCATTGTGCCTCTACCACATTATTGGCTGATTGGATAATTGCATGCATGGACAGGTGTACAGGTGTTTCTTTAGACATGACCAGTGAGCGTAGATTTACTGTACTGCTTTCTTAAGGAAAACGTGGAAGGTTTATTATTATGCACGCTCCATTAAATATGAATGCTTTCCCAGTGAAGCTAAGCAGGGTTGAGCCAGGCCAGTACCTGGATGGTAGACCTCCTGGGGAAAACTAATGTTGCTACTGGACGTGGTAGTAGTGAGGCCAGCAGGGGGCACTCACCCTGTGGTCTGTGTGTATAGTGACAGGGACACTATACTATAAAATCAGCACTGTCTTTCACATGAGACATCAAACCGAGGTCCTGACTCTCTGTGGTCATTAAAAATCCCAGGACACTTATAGTAAAAAAGAGTAGGGGTGTAACCTGGCGAAATTCCCGCATTGGTCATTCTCAATCGTGGCCCCCATCTCTGACTTGTCTCCATCACTCTCCTCTCCAATAATAGCTGGTGTGTGGTGGTCGTTCTGGCACAATAGGGCTGCCGTCACATCATCCAGGTGGATGCTACACACTAGTGGTGGTTGAGGAGATTCCCCCCCAACACCCATATAATGTAAAGCACTTTGAGTGTCTAGAAAAGCACTATATAAATGTAAATATAACTAACTGTAACTTAAAAATGAACTAACCTGTGGTGGGGTCGCTTTCTTGCACCGACCGTCATCCCATTTGGCTCCTTTCTGTTTTTAAGAAAGGCCTCATAATCTTTTAAACAATTCGTTTTCATCCAGTATTAAATGTATCTAATGCTTACTTGATTCCATTAATGTTTTATCCAGCATAATTCTCTCTCTCTCTCTCTCTCTCTCTCTCTCTCTCTCTCTCTTGCTCTCTCACACACGCTCTCAGATATGCATTCTCTCTATCTCTCCCCCCCACACTCACACACACACTCATACACGCAGAGTGTCTCTTTTTTCACTGACTCCAAATTGAAAGAAGAAATTGCTTTCAGAATGAAAAGAAAAATATATATATTTCCATTCTGAGCAGTGAATATTGTCTGAGTGTGTCTTTGTGTTTGAACAGAGGCCGCCTTCTCTCATCAGCAACTGCAACTCCGCTACGTGCTTCTATGGCTGAATGATTATATTCTCGTTTTGCGGAGAAGACCAAAAAAAAATATGGAAGGTGGTAGAAAATACGAAATTCAAAAGTCAATGGCGAGGAACAGCTGTAGTAGCAGAATTGCTTGAAGTCCATCAGCTGTGTTTGGAGTGCTCAGACTGGAGAAAACCTTATTCAGCCCGTCTCTATCTCTGAAAGAGGTTGTGTCACAGCAATAGCATGTGTATGTGAACAAGGACTGGAATACATCATATATGCCAGAATGGCCACAGTTTGCAGTTTGTTACAGAACGTGACAGTAAGATTTGTGTGGATGTTATACTTGGAATAGAAATGGTTCAGAGGTGGGTAAATTATAAATTAATTACTTAGACCACCAGGCACATGAAAGCTGCTCAGTCTCATATTTTGGTTGCGTGGAAACAGTCTAATGGTAAATGGTCTTCACTTATAGAGCGCTTTTATCCAAAGCCCTTTACACTGGTTCTCATTACACACACAGACTCACTCACCAATGGTAGCAGAGCTGCCATGCAAGGTGCTAGCTTGCTATTGGAAGCAACTGGTTCAGAGTTCAGTGTCTTGCCCAAGAGCCCGTCGGCATGTGGGGTCATGTGGGCCGGGAATCGAACCCCAACCCTAGGATTAGACCCTCGCCGGTCTATCCGTATAAATAACATATGACTTAATATGCTAGTTACATTTTCCTTAACAAGGACAATAAACAATTATATGATCATGTAGCACATTGTCTTTGCTACTTTAACAACATATCATTTGTTGGCCAATGTCCTTGCATTACGTAAAAATATATTATTCATGTCTTGGTAGTGTTTTTTTTGTCTATGGATATATTTAACCTTGAGGTAGAAGGAGAGTGACAGCTTTGTGTTGGATATTATTTATTTATTTTTTTAGTATTAATTGCTTAGTTAGATTTAAGAAAAGGGCAGGGGCGTGATGGATTAGTTTCTTTGCATCTTCGCGGTTAGGGGTTCAAATCCTGCTTCCACTCTATGCGCGTAGAGTTTGCATGTTCTCCCCATGCTTTGGGGGTTTCCTCTGGGTACTCCGGATTCTTGCCCTAGTCCAAAGACACATGCTGTAGGTTGCCTGGCATTTCCAAATTGTCCGTAGTGTGTGAAAGGATGTGTGAGTGTGTGTGCATTTGTGCCCTGCAATGGCATGGCACCAGGGTGTTGCGTGCCTTGTGCCCCAAGCTCCCTGGGATAGTCTCCAGGCTCCCTGCGACCCTGTATAGTGGTGCAGAAAATTGATGGATGGATGGATCTATTTAAAAATACCCAGTGCTGTGTGTTCGTGTCAGACAGATCATTTTCCAAAGCTTTGAAGTGGATTGCCGAACAATACGGAAAGCACATGCTCCATGACATGAGTTGTGTTTTGAAGTGAGAAAACATTTGTCTCGTAGACTAGTCACTCATTTGAGACCAACGTTAATCATTTTCACGCCATCAACTACAGACATTTTGGCCAAAGTAGCATGAGATAATGTTTTCTGACAGGGCAGGAACGGCTGATTTAATATGACCATCAATGTGCGATAAAAAATATTTATTGTTTAAAATTAATAAAATTCTCCCGGTGTTAGATCTACATATCTGGTGTACTGTGATTAAAAGAATAATAGTACAAACATGAAATCCACTTGGCCCGGATACCATATGTCCATCCCCTGTGATTAATTATATAATTATTCCAGGTTTGTTTATCCTCTTAATAGAATACTAATACTAAATTAGTACTTGTCACAATCCTTATGTAAATATTACCAAACATCACTCTACATTAACCATTTAGTGATTTCATTGATGATTTCACCAAAAAAAACTGTGAATTCAGAAAGAAAAGAAAAAAACCTACTTGGCTTTATACTCATGCTTTGTTCAATATGTGCCTTTCATTAGTATTCCTGGTCAGCGAGTCATGCTTGCCAGAGATGTGGTCTCTTATCAGAGCCTACACAAAGCCGCCAAGGTTTGTTCAGCATTATGCCTTCAAAATGGCAGATAATAGGTTTTATAACTCTGCAGTCGTGATTTATGACTGGCTGTTGTGTAATACATTGGTGCCACTGTGTCTCCGTCTTTTGGGTGGATAAAAAAAAAAACCCAACCTCCAGTCCCAGTTTTATGCTTTTGAAACGCTGGATTGGGGGTTTTAAAGATTTTGACGTGGGTCAGGTAAGCTCGAACGACGTTTACATCCTGAGCCGAATATGTACGCCGGAGCTTGTGGTAGAAAGTAAAAAAAAAAATAAAGGAACAGATGGAGATCAGCAGAGAGAGAGAGAGAGAGAGAGAGAGCGAGAGAGAGATGAGGAAGGTGGGGAGAAAGACTTAAAGAATGACAGAGCGTGTGAGTGAGAGAATTAAGGAGATTCTCAGGATTCAATCAGGCTTAGACAGAGCAATAGCATTTTCGGACCCACTGGCTGGATGAATAGCGTCCTCCATTGTAATAAATTGTTAATGGCCGTGCAAATACCACCATAAAGTGCGAGAATCACGCTCATCACTTAGTTAAGCTACATTAGTCACACTGGTTTATTTAAATGGCAAGAACAGCATTTTAAGAGGCGTTAAGTTCCTCCAGAGATGACGCTCTTATTATTGACGGGTATAGATCAAAGCTACATGTTTTATAAGGTATTACAGAACTGCAATGTTTATACGCTTTTATTTATATGCTTTCTGCACTACTAATTGTAACACTTACATTCACTCATCCAGCAGACACTTTTATTATTCATGTGAGTTATGGGCATCACTCAAGGTCTCAACAGGGGGAGCCTTTTCAGTGCCAGGATTTGAGCTCTCAAGTAGCCTGCTACTACTGATTAGGGGTGTGTAGACCTAGTTCTGAGATGCAAAGCAAATGAAATCTCGACACAGGATCAAAATGTACCAATTAAAGCCCACTGGATTCATTTAAAGCCTCTAGGGCCTTGGATATAACCTGTAAAATGTTGTTGTTGTTTTTTGAAGTAACATACAGTACACAGACAGAGAAAATCTTTTAAACATATTATTACAGTTTAGCCACTATTGTCAATTAACAGGTAAAAAAAAAAAACCCAAGTCTTCCATGGCTTGCTAAATCTTTGCATTTAAGGACTTCATCATCTACTCTTAAATTGTAATGAGACGCTAAATGAGTGCTTTATTAAAGACAAGTGCACTTGTGTGGTGCAGCACAGACTGGAAGTTATTTTAAGCCGAGATTTGTCATGATTTTAGGAGCGTTTGTGGAAGCTACAAGCTAAACACGTCAAGCTACAGCTACTTAAGATTTGATAAAGTAGCTAGCGAGACTACAAGCTACTAAGAAAAAATAGCTAACAACATTGAAGCTAGTTTTTTTTTTAATCAAATTGAGGGAAAGCAACTAAGACTAAGGACTCAGCAGTTAGCATTACTTAGCTGTAAAACATCATTTAAAAAAAAAATGAAGAGCAGCAGATACAAAGGAGGCTCACTCCGTATGTTTCTGGAAATATCTAGCTAGCTAGTTAACATTAATGGGCATATGGTCAGCAATCAGACATTGAATGATATATATATATATTTTTTGCAATATGAATGTTAAAACTTGTCATCATTTCTTGTTATCTAACTGTCACATATCGTGACGTATGGAGATATGTACAGATGCAAGTGCAGTTAGGAACAGTTTTATTTATGAGAGACACAGGCAGGTAAATGCAAAAACGTAATCCATAAACGTAATCCACAAACACGTAAGGGTCAGGCGATTGGCAAACAGGCATAAACGGGTAAGACAGGAATCAAGGTCGTGGTTACGGAAAACAGGGACGATAAACAAAACAAGAAACATAAACTACGACTAGGAACTGGGTGCGGAGAAACCAGCGTGAGCTAAACAGACGAAACGAAACATGAGACATGACATGAACTATGACTGTGACTATGGTTATCTATCGTAAGGAATCTAAACTAATCTACAATATCTATCTAAAAGTTGCTAAAGGGGAAATCGTGACGGAACCCCCCCAAGGGCACTCCTGCCGGAGTGCCATGAAACATGCCATGGTTTCTGAGGTTGATATGTTGACCTCTGGCTGGAGCACTGGTGCCAAGAACTCCTTGTAGGTCTCAGGCTGGGGCTCTGAGGTTGCCTGGTGAACCTCAGGCTGGAACTCTGGAGCTGAGGCCTCCCTGTTGACCTCTAGCTGGAGTTCGGCAGGTGAGCTCGACATCACGCTCACATGCTCCACAGCGTGCTGCTTAAAGGGGAAATCGTGACACTAACATTGGCTGATGCTAGCGATTAGGCTAAATGACACTAATTAGAAGTATTAAGCCTGGCCATATATAGCTTGCACATGATTTAAAAAAGAATGATGTGTGAAAAAGGTCACAGTGTAGCATTTTGTCGCAGTTGAAAAATAGATTGTGACATTATTTTGAAGATAGCTCAGCTACTGCCATGCTATTAAAATGTAGCTAAGCTAGTAGCATCACTACGCATCCCACTAACACTGGATATTAGACAGTATTAGTATCAGCTGCAAGACAAATATATGTTGTGTACTATAACTGCCTAATTAGCATGACTAGCATGATCCAGATCGGTCTGTTAGAGATTCTTTTCATCCTTTCAGTACATTTCTAGCTATTTCGTATTTTGATTTATTTATTTATTTATTTATTTTATAATTCTAGAGTATTTAAGATGAACCCATTTCTTTATCGGATATGTTAACGCACAGTGTTTTGACTGGCAGTGTGTTTTGATTTTGATCAAATAGGTTTGTTTTACTTGTTAATGAGAAGACATGATGACCAGGTTTACTGTTTAAAGCAGCTAACACGTGAATACACTATGATACAGCGGCAATGCTGTATGATATGATATATTATATGCAGTATTGGGCAGTAGCGACGTGTCGTTCATGAACGAGTCGACTCCCTGAGCCGACTCTTTTAGCTGAACGCTGGAAGCCGACTCGCCTTTCTAAAGAGCTGTATTGTCTGCATATGCTGAAAATCCATCTGTATTCATGATTCCACCTTTAATCACATACTGTACATCTAGTGAATCTTATCAACATCTGAGTTGTCTGGTATGGCATAGCAATTTAGTGTGTGTGTGTGTGTGTGTGTGTGTGTGTGTGTGTCAAGAGGCAAGTGGATCTGTCTGCATTGCAGCTTGTTATAATGATATATTAGTAGTGCGGCTGTGGCTCAGTCGGTAGAGCGGGTTGTCCACTAATCCACTAATCGTGGGGTTGGTGGTTCGAATCCCAGCCCGGGTGATCCCATGTCGAAGTGTCCTTGGGCAAGACACTGAACCCTACGTTGCCCCCGATGGCAAGCTAGCACCTTGCATGGCAGCTCTGCTACCATTGGTGTGTGAGTGTGCACTTGTAAGTCGCTTTGGATAAAAGCGTCTGCTAAATGAATAAATGTAAATGTAAATGTAGTAGTGGGGAGATACTGTAAATATCAGCATAAATAAGCATGAATCTTTGAATTTTACTTTTAATGGAAGTTAAGTGCAGAAACAGCAGCACAATAATAATAATAATAATAATAATAATAATAATAATGTAGGGTGGTTTTCTGCATTTGAGAGCTTAATTGAATTGCTTTCCCATCACTGTTGTGCAGGAATAACAACTTCTTTTTTTTAAATAAATAAAAAGTGCAGAGTGTACATTACACCTCTTCTTGCTGAAAAAGACAGGCACCAAGGCCACGCCTCCTTCCTGATCGATTCAGTACTGATTTGCAAATAGTGAGTCTATAATATTTGACTCTCGCTGCTCCCCTAACTAATTGTTCTTTACGGTTGGGTTATTTTGGATGTGTGGCCTGTCTCTCACACAAAAGAGATTTTCCTGAAATGCGAAGATTCTCTGTTCTCCTTGCACGATCTAGTAGTGTGTGTTTATTAGGGTTATAGTGCCTCCTCAGCCGTTGACACTTGTGTCAGATGTTAGTGTGTGAGTGCAGACATGATCCCTTGGAGGGATTTCATATCGTGGCCTACTCAAGGGGACATCGTTTGAGATGCGACCACACTAAGGGCTCATTATCAATAGCTGCTGGTGTAATTTTATATCAGATTTCTTGGCTTGAATGTGCAGCGTGGTCTCAGTGGGTAGTTGTGCCATGTTTTGTGTGTGCGTGAATGCTTTAAATTGCAGTTCCTGTAAAGCCAGGCTACTCATCATGTACCCTGCAAGCCTGTTTTGCGGCCCACTGCCAGCATCCTTATTGTAGCAGTTAATCATACGCATAGTGGTTATAATTTTTGACCTATTTGTGATCTGTTCAAATAATTTTGGAGATATTTTATGAATAATGCTTATGCATCTCTTTTGCCAGCACTATAATCTGGACTTATACTCTATATACAGCCACTGGGAATTCATTTCCCTTGAGATGAGAGAGAGAACTCTACATAGACTCTATAGTTAGCTATCTAAAGTCCTGCTGTAGAGCCCCAGATTTTGTTTGCTCCTTGTTTTCTTCAGCATAATAGCACTGATAGCAGTGCTGTAGTGTGTAATACAGGCTGTAAATGCCACACTTATCCCTTTGTGTAGTCTCTCAGACACTCTCTTTCCTCCCGCACTAAGTGCATTGACATTGAGTGTGTATGGACACACTGTAATAATATGATCATTATCAAGTTTTGACCAGATTACTCAAGTATAGTTACGATACCTTAAATCAGAGTAAAGGCCTTATCAGATCTCAAGAAATCCATTTAGGATGCATAGATTGTAACTCAGCAATCGAGATATTCAGCATGAACACTGTTAATCTGATATTGTTCGTTCTTCAGCATCTGTGTCAACGTTCACATATAGGGAAGATTGGAAGAGCTGTATTGGGGAAGTGAATTCATGAATGGTGTGACGATCTGTGGGGTCCAAGCATCTTTCGGAAATAACTCCCCCATTGGACAGTTACCCAAAATTACCCAAAACACAGAAGAGACCAAGGGCGTAACCATGTTATGGACAATGGGGGGGTCCAAGCGCTAAACTCCCCCCCCCCCCCACAAGCCCCCCGCGCACAGCCAAACTTCCAAAATTTGATAGTGAAGTTTAGTATATTTAGAACATAGTTTTAGGATTACAGTTACTGTTTGAATTCACGTGGTTTCTACGTGATAGAAGCTCCCACAGCATGGGGAAACTGCTAAAATACATCACTGACCGAGCTGCTAAAATACATCACCGAACTTGCATTGAGTATGGGCGAAACCAATTGTACAATTGGAGGTGGGGGTGGGGCATATTTTTCGTAACAAACGTGAATATATTAAAAAATAATATAAATAAATAAATAGATAATTAAAATAAATAGAATAGATGAAGAAAACACAGATTTGTTGGCTGGGAAATTTATTGCGGAACATATAGAAAATATTTTCTCCTGTATATTGGGGGGGACAGATTGGTATTTCCTCAACATTGGGGGGGTCACGACCCCCCCAAAGAGTGCGTGGTTACGCCCATGGAAAAGACCATAGATGAACATAATGTTCATGTTTTGTATCCCTGCGGAATGCATGCTGAAAGTCGCTTGGATGATGGTAGCCATGTTTTTTTTTTTAAGTCACTCAATCATAAATACATTGATTATTTATTTATTTATTTATTTATCTATTTATTTATTTATTTAATTATTTTTTTTTACAGGTATTCATTTGACAGATGCTTACCTGACCTGAGCTGAGCAGATGAAGGTTAAAGGCCTTTCTCAAGGACCTAACAATAGCAGCTTGGCTTTACCAGGATTTAAATTTTTTTAATCAGTACTCCAGAGACCTAACTGCTAAGACACCAGACCCAGTTACAGATTAGCACAAGTGAACAATGCAGAGGTAAACTTAAAGAAAAATAATAATAGCTAGAAGAAGAAGAAAAAGAAGAAAATCCTTACAAAAAGTGTATGCTTCCACCACATTTGGTGCTTGGACCCCTACAAACACAGCCGGAAGAATTTTGCCTCACGTCCCTTCTTATGAATTGGGTTTATTGGCGTATTGCTTCGTGAGCTTTTACAAAGAACTCTGATTCAATTACTGTACTTCCTGTACTATTATATTCAATATATGCACATAAACATGTTGAAGTACTACTTTGCGAAACTGTTACCACATATTATTTTTTTTACGTGTAAACATCCTGAGTGCTTATGTGTATGTGTATGTGTGTGTGTGTGTGTGTGTGTAGTGCCTTTCCGAGGCCTCTTCCCTCGGGGATTTGGATGGAGGTAGATTACACTCCACAGGTCTTTTGAAAACTCTATCAGCGGAGGAGATTATGTCTTCAATTCACACCTGGCCCGCAGGCTTTTCACTCCTTTGCCAAGGGGCTTTGAAGGGTTGCACAGGCCCTACAAACGATCGGCCACAGAAAAACGAGTGTGTGTATTGGAGAGCTCCTCGTTCCCTCACACTCACACACACGTTGACTCAGCAGGAGCAGGTAGAGCTAGAGGAGCCGAATCCCTGTACACAGCGGCCCCACAGATCCGGCATCATTGGTCATTTTGTTCGCTGGCGAAGCACAGTCATGGATGGTGACTGAAACATGAGACTGATATAATTGGCGTGAGTGAAAAGCGAGGCGAAGATTTAAATGGAGATCAGTCCTACTGTATAGACACCTGAATTGAAGACACAATTCACAGTAGCTCTTTATCTTCTTTATATTCTTATATGCTGCTGCTCTCTCATAAGCCTTTTATGAGGGGTAATTTGCATAGCCATTTGGCTTGGATTTGCACAATTATACTGTCTAGCCCGTCCTGATGCTGTTCTAATTATGTAGTTATCCGTACTGTCCCATATAATTTCACTGTATTGTGCTGCTCTTGTACTTTTGCACTCTGATCTTGTCCTACACTATCCATACCTTATGTAGTCTTGTGCGTGGATCCTGGAGACTCGACCTTCTGGTTTTTTTTTTAAGATGAATCTTGTTTTCTCCTATTGTGAGGTCTATTTGACATAAAATGACATGAATAGGTAAATATTCTTCGTGGTCAGGGCTGCTGTGGAGCTGAAGGGTATTAACTGACCTGTATCTACATAGTTTCATGCATTGCGCGGCTGCCACATGACTGGCTGATTGCATGAATGAATAGGCAGGTGTACAGGTGTTCCAATTACGGTGGCTGGTAAGTGTAGTAAAGTATTAAATAGGCTGGATAATATGACACTATGATATGATATTGTGAAAAAATGGTTAAAACCGTAACACTGACAGATTTTATATTTTATTTTCCTGTTCAGTGTTACAGTGCATTCGGAAAGTGTTCACAGCGCTTCACTTTTCCCACATTTTGTTATATTACAGTTTTATTCCAAAATGGATTAAATTCATTATTTTGCTCAAAATAACAATGCATGTCAGAGCACAAACCAAGCCATGAAGTCCTTAGGAATTGTCTGTAGACCTCCGAGACAGGATTGTATCGAGGCACAGATCTGGGGAAGGGTACAGAAACATTTCTGCAGCATTGATGGTCCCATTTAGCACAGTGGCCTTCATCATCTGTAAATGGAAGAAGTTTGGAACCAGCAGGATCGAGGAAAAGATGAATGCAGCAATGTACAGAGACATCCTTGATGAAAACCTGCTCCAGAGTGCTCTGGAACTCGGACTAGTTCGAGGGTTCATCTTCCAACAGGAAAACGACCCTAAGCACACAGCCAAGATAACAAAGGAGTGGCTACAGGACAGCTCTGTGAATGTCCTTGAGTGGCCCAGCCAGAGCCCGGACTTGAACTCGATTGAATATCTCAGGAGAGATCTGAAAATGGCTGTGAACCGACGCTCCCCATCCAACCTGATGGAGCATGAGACGTCCTGCAAAGAAGAATGGGAGAAACTGCCCCAAAACAGGTGTGCCAAGCTTGTAGCATCATACTCAAAAAGACTTGAGGCTGTAATTGGTGCCAAAGCTGCTTCAACAAAGTATTGAGCAAAAGCTGTGAATACTTATGTACATGTACTTATGTATTGTTTGTTTTTTATTGTTTATTTTTAATAAATGTGCAAAGATTTCAAACAAATTTTATTTCACGTTGTTATTATGGGGTACTGTTTGTAGAATTTTGAGGGAAATAATGAATTTAATCCATTTTGGAACAAGACTAACATAACAAAATGTAGGAAAAGTGAAGCGTTGTGAATACTTTCTGGATGCACTGTATATAATTTAATTTTGTACCTTAAATGAAAGTGTCATCTAACTCAGTTTTCTCCCACAGTATTTTCCCACAGTACCCTACTGTATAATTATAATACATATCACATCAAGTATCATAACTTTAAATAAAAGGAACTTTAAATAATGCCCAAATAAAAAAATAACATAAAAAGGCATTGTAAACGTACAAATTAATCTCTCTCTCTCTCTCTTTTTTTTTTACAATAGGTGTTATATTTATAACCTGATTTATACTGTATAATACTATTTTAATTTACATCTTTATTTATTTATGTATTTATTTTAAACCTTTTAAGAAAATTCTATATTTTCATTCAGAATAACATTCTGCATCCCAACTCCAGTCTTAATTGTTTATTGAAATAACAAAGGCACAATGAATGTGCTAACTGAATTCAGGAAGGTTACTGGTGAGTTCTCTTTATCAATATCATTTCTCCTATGCCCCATTTATATACAGTGATGGAATGACAATTAAAATTGAATTGACTTAACTCATGTGCATTCAGTAAACACTTCTGAAGCTGAGCCAAGAGAGAGGATTTTATTTCCCCATAACCAGATGTCCTCATGAAATTCAAAATGCTACTGATTGAGGTGTGTGAATATAGTGAATGATCAGACATAGCAGATTCACAGCTTAGCAGGAGAAAAGAAATGTCAGGGTATGCGGCAATGATGCATGAGGAGGACAGGTTGTGTTACTGCAGGCTTGTGTGTGTGTTAGTGTGTGTGTGTGTGTGTGTGTATGGTGTGTGTATGATGTAAATGGCAGTCCGGCTCAAGACTTGAGGTCTGCATGAAAAATTTCCCCTTCCATCTCTTTCACAAACACACACTCTCACTGGGCTTTAAGTGGGTTTTCTGTTTAATGTTTCTGAATATTTAGCTCAGCAGGTGTGTGTGTGTGTGTGTGTGTGTGTGTGTGTGTGTGTGTGTGTGTGTGTGTGTGCAACAGCATGTGTTATTTGTGTGGGTCTGACTGAGCCCCTGTGCAATATATTGTTATTTAGAATCGTTATCATATTAACCTCACAGCTCCTGGGGTTGATCCTGTGCTCGGGTTACTGTCTCTATAGAGTTTTGTGAGTTATGTGAGTTTCCTCTGGGTTCTTTGGGCTCTCTGTTTCTATGTGAGCTTCCTCTGGGTTCTTTGGGCTCTCTGTTTCTATGTGAGCTTCCTCTGGGTTCTTTGGGTTCTCTGTTTCTGTCCACTTCCCAGAAACATACTCATATGTAAATGCCTGTCAATCCCAGTGAAGGAGGTGTGGCCTCTATTTCTGTAAATCTTTGTGAAGAAGGCGTGGCTGTAGTGCCTGTTTCTGTTTCAGTGAAGGAGGCATGGCCATAGTTCATGTGGCCTATGTGCATGTAGGACAGTGAAGGAGATATGGCCTATGTGCCTGTTGGACAGTGAAGGAGGTCTGGCCTATGTGCCTGTTTGACAGTGAAGGAGGCATAGCCTATGTGCCTGTTGGACAGGGAAGGAGTTGTGGCCTATGTGCCTGTTGGACAGTAAAGGAGGTGTGGCCTATGTGCCTGTTGGACAGTGAACGAGTTGTGGCCTATGTGCCTGTTGGACAGTGAAGGAGTTGTGGCCTATGTGCCTGTTGGACAGTAAAGGAGGTGTGGCCTATGTGCCTGTTGGACAGTGAAGGAGGTGTGGCCCATGTGCCTGTTGGACAGTGAAGGAGGTGTGGCCTATGTGCCTGTTGGACAGTGGAGGAGGTGTGGCCTATGTGCCTGTTGGACAGTGGAGGAGGTGTGGCCTATGTGCTTGTTGGACAGTGGAGGAGGTGTGGCCTATTTGCCCGTTGGACAATGGAAGAGGTGTAGTCTTTGTGACTGGCAGTCCCACTAAAGGAGACATGACTCTAGTGACTGTCATCTCTCAAAACGAGATATGGCTATACTTCCTGTCTATGTAAATGAAGGAGGTGTGGCCTCTTTGCATGTTAGTCACTGAAAAAAAGTGTTCCCTCCTGCTCCTTATAGCACTGATTGCACAATACTGAACTGCATTATATCGTGTCATTTCACATTAATCCACCTCCAAATTCCTTTATATTAAATTGCTGCCTGCTTTAGATGTATCCTTCATACTTTGGATCATTGAGCACATCAAGATCTGCAACTTATCATCTCAGAAGAAGAAACACACACCACTATTATTCAGAGCTGATGTTATGTTAACTTGAAGTCGCTAATGAATCACTATTATGTTTCTGTGCATCTGACAAGTACAGCCAATAAAGTTGCAAGTGGTCCTCAAATGTTTCATTGTGATATTGTAATATTCCGGATATTGTTTATATTCTCGGTAGAGTTGTTCCTGAATCACTATCTGCATTGTTTTCATCTCAGTAATGATGAGTCTGTTCTTTCATATCAGCTCTTGCTCTACCTTTGAGCATCCTTCCATTTTTCCCTCCATGATCTTTATCATATCAGACTGAAAAGAGAAATGGTGCTTATTCTTTTATTTATTTATTTATTTATTTATTTAAGATG
>JAFFST010048817.1:210336-234841 GCA_022414735.1 Noturus placidus
ATCCTAAACACATAAACTAATCCAAAACATATAAACTAATCCTAAACACATAAACTAATGCAAAACACATAAACTAATCCAAAACACATAAACTAATGCAAAACACATAAACTAATCCAAGACACATAAACTAATGCAAAACACATAAACTAATCCTAAACACATAAACTAATCCAAGACACATAAACTAATGCATAAACACATAAACTAATCCTAAACACATAAACTAATCCAAAACACATAAACTAATGCAAAACACATAAACTAATCCTAAACACATAAACTAATCCTAAACACATAAACTAATCCTAAACACATAAACTAATCCAAGACACATAAACTAATCCGAAACACATAAACTAATCCAAAACACATAAACTGATCCAAAACACATAAACTGATCCAAAACACATAAACTAATCCTAAACACATAAACTAATCCTAAACACATAAACTAATCCAAGACACATAAACTAATCCTACAGACATAAGCTGATCCTACATGATGATAAGACAGAGACATATGTTATGCTAACCCTGCAACGTGTTCCTGGCTCACTGCACTGTCATCTCTTTACATAAGCTTCAGATTGTAGCCTCATGATTTTATACCAGAAAAGAAGTTTGAGCATTTTCATTCCCAGTCTTACTCAAGCTAACCTGGGTGCTTATTAAGGTGTGAATTGACTCAAAGCTCAAAGCTTTGAACAGTTTAGCTTTAGTGTTTCTCGCTGATCTCTTGGGCAAAGTGCGTGTTCCAAGTACTTTGTTGTTTTTTCTTACATCCCCTGAAACCATTGAATGGTGTTCCAGAGAACATTAGAACAGATTCAATGAATATTTTCTGGGTTATTAGTTTTATTAAACATAATTTTCATGAATCGTAGTAATCATCATAGTGAATTCATCTGTGAATGTAATTTATTTCCTTACCATTTTAACCTTCTAATTATGTATATCTAATGCGCCATACGATTTTGTGCTCAGAATGTTCATAATTGATATCATGATGTACAGTATATTACACTGTATATTATTAGCGTTGTGATTAATATATGTGAATTGTCTTTCCTCTTTACTCTTGCTAATAAATGTAATATATACTGTATATATATATATATATATATATATATATATATATATATATATATATATATATATATAAAACCTTTAATATAATCGAGCGAGCATAATGACTGTCTCAGGATCCATGATGACTAAGAGCTCTAATACACCATTACCACAATCAATCTAACTTTTCCCTCAGGCTGTGCTATCATTCGTCCACCCAGAGATGGAGGGATACGATACAGAGGCCTGACTCAAGAACAGGTAGCAGATTATTCTCAAATGTTTGTGAGTACTTCATGAGTGTGCTTAGATGTAGTGTATCGTCACTGTTTGTTGTGTTTCAGATCCACAGTGTGCAGGTCTTACCAGTGGACTATGAGATTGAGTACATCTGCAGGGGGAACAGGGTCATCGTGGGGCCTAAGGTCAGGAAATGCCTTCCTGACGGCACCTGGACTGATCTCAGCCAGCGCAGCAAGTGCTGTAAGCTCAGCTTCGTTTCTCATTTTCTGCTCCTTCTAATGACTGGCTGAATAGTTTCTGTGGGGAATGATAAGAATTCCATCCAGTGAAATATGCCACCAATTTTGGTACTATAACTGAGTTCTGAGTTCATCCATAAATATTAGGGTGTTAGACATTTTTATTTATAGGACAGCTAGAGCGCAGCCAAGTGGCATCAGGCGTATACTTTCACCTACGCAGCTGTTGTGAGCTGGGTTAAAAATGAAGGCTTCCGTTTGGTCAGTTCAGCTCGTGTTTTCATTTGCATGTATGATAATTACTGAAGCATGTGATTTGCCAACAAAAATTGATAGACCCATAATTCATTTAGAGATGTCAAGCTCATAACTGTACACAGCTCTGGGTTGGAATCTGTTTTGGGTGCTCCATCATGGCAACTCGCCAACATTAGAAAAACCATAGAGGGAACTGACGAGGAGATAATTAGATGGTTAGCAGAAGTATGACGGTTATTCACAGAGATGATTGTGTGCTATTGGACTTTACTGAGACACGTTGGTTAGTGCTGCCGCTTTACAGCTCTACGGATTTACGGTGATAATGAGCTTCTGTCCGGTTTCCTCCCACCTCCCAAAAACAAGCCAATAGGTGAATTATCAACTCTAAATGGCCCCTAGGTTTGAATATATATGTGTGTGTGCATGGTTCCCATCCAATCTGCAATCCCACCTTGTACCAGTGTTCCTGTGATAGACTCCACCATGACCCTTACCTGGGATTGCTGAAGATGATGATGATGTTGAGGAGGAGGAGATGTTCCTCTGATTCATTTAGTGAAATGTGCAGGTGTGTCTGTCTCACTATCACTCGTCCAACCACACAGTAACATCAAACCGTCCTGTCATACTATCCCAAACCATGTGTCATACAGTGGATATAAAAAGTCTACACACCCCCGTTAAAATGCCAGGTTTTTGTGATGTAAAAAAAAATGAAACCCAGATAAACCATGTCAGAAAGTTTTCCACCTTCAGTGTGAAATTATAACGCATACAAATTAAGTGAACAATAATCTTAATAATAAACTTTACAATTACCATAACCTAGTTACACTTGTTCATTTAGCAGATGCTTTTATCTAAAGGAGGGGGGTGGGGGGAAAGTTAGGGGTTAGATAAGTGTTCATGGAAGAGGTGGGTCTTTAGCCGTTTTTTGAAGATAGTGACTGATTCTGTGGGGGATTGAGGTTGGAAGTTCATTCCACCATTGAGGGACAGTCAGTTTGAAGGGTCTGGAAAGAGACCTCGTGCCTCTCTGAGTAGGAACTATGAGGCATCGGTCGTTAACTGATCGCAAGTTGCATGAGGGAACATAAACCTCAAGGAGAATGTTGAGGTAGGGAGGTACTGTTCCAGACAAGGTCTTGTATGTGAGCATCAAGGTCTTGAATTTGATGCGGGCAGCTGCAGAAAGCCAGTGAAGAGAGATGAAGAGGGGTGTGACATGGGTTCTTTTGGGCTGGTTGAAGGTGAAGCGTGCTGCTGCATTCTGAATCATCTGAAGGGGTTTGATGGAGCTGGCTGTGAGGCCCGAGAGTAGTGCATTGCAGTAGTCCAGATTTAAGATAACAAGTAGCTGTTTGGCCTCTTCAGTGAGGTAGGGTCTGATTTTCTTGATGTTGTACAGAATGAACCTACAGGATTGTGCAGTTGTTGAAATGTGACCTGTAAATGTCAAGTTGTTATCGAAAGTCACCCCAAGGTTCCTGGCTGTCCTGATTCGCTTGAGTGTGGTTGAGCCGAGGTGTACGGTGAGATTATGGTTTATTGAGGTGCAGGCTGGGATTATGAGAAGCTCAGTTTTTGCCAAGTTGAGCTTAAGGTGGCGTTCCCTCATCCAGTTTGAGATGTCAGATAGGCATGCAGAGATGCGTTCTGAGATGGATGGATCATCAGGCTGGAAGGACAAATCGAGCTGAGTGTCATCAGCATAGCAGTGGTATGAGAAGCCATGAGACTCAATCAAAGGCTCCAGAGATGTAGTATAAATATAAAAGAGCAATGGACCCAGAACTGACCCCTGGAGAACCCCAGTTGTGAGATTCAGAGGTCCGTCCCCTTACCAATACCTTGAAGGATCTCCCTGTGAGATAGGATTCCACCCAACACAGAGCCGGTCCTGTGATGCTTAGACTGGAGAGAATTGACAGGAGGATCTGATTATTCACAGTCTTAAAGGCAGTGGAGAGGTCGAGTAGCTTGAGAAGAGATGATCTTGATGTTGATCTTGCTAGTCGTAAGGCTTCAGTGACAGAAAGCAGAGCAGTCTCTGTGGAGTGTCTGCTTTTGTGTCCAGGAGGTTGTTCTGTGTGAAAAAAAGTGGAGATTTGTTTGAAAACAACTTTTTCAAGGGTTTGAACAGAAAAATGAGGAAGGAGACAAATCTGTAGTTGTTAACTGCAGCAGGGTTAAATGATGGTTTTTTAAGTGGGGTAACCCGGGCCTGCTTAAATGAAGTAGGGAATGTGCCAGTGCAGAGGGACGTGTTAAAGATGTGTGTGAGTGCAGGTAGTAGCATTGCAGAGATGGACAGAAGAAGGTGAGACGGGATAGGGTCTAGAGGACAGGTTGTCAGAGAGGGGAAAAGGAGGACAGTTAAGAGTTACATACACCCTGAGTGTCTGGGGTGGAGAATTGGTTCCTGATTTATGTAACCTTGTTGGAAAAGAAAGTGGCGAAGTCATCTGCAGCGAGAGAGGTAGGGGGAGGGGGCAGACAGAGAAGAGAAGAAAAGGTTGTGAAGAGAGTACGGGTGTTTGGGAGAGCTGCCACTCTTCTCCTTGTAGTATGTGGCTTTAGCAGTGGAGATGCTATGGGAAAAAGAGGAGATAAGTGTTTGCTACTTGCTTAGTCGGATTGTTTGATTTACACCAATTCTGTTCAGCTGCCCTTACCTTGGTCTGGCTGTTACGAAGAGCTTCCTAGAGCCAAGGGCTAGGGGGTGATGTGTGAGCAGGTCTGGAGCTGGTTTAAGTCCAGTGAGGAGAGGTGGCTATCAGAGCGAAGTGAGGTTGTGACAATGGAAGAGACATGTGAGGGGGAAAGGGGGCTAATATTGCAATGAAAGGAGATTGAAGGTGGAGAGAGTTGGGGTGGGTGGGGATGGGGCGTCGAGAGAAATAGAAAACTGGATAAAGAAATGGTCAGAGGTGTGTAAAGGAGTAATAAGAAAATGAAGTTGCATAAGTGTGCACACCCTGAAACATATACATTTGATTTTATTTCACCACTCAATCCTTTTTGGGTAAGAGTCTATCAGCACATCTTGACTTGATTATTTTTTCGCACTGTTCCTTGCAAAGATATTCTAGATACATCACATTGTGAGGGCATTTCCTGTGCCCTGTGCACAGCCTGCTTCAGGTCACCTCACATTTGTAGTTGGATTCAGGTCTGGACTCATTCAGAAACATTGATCTACTTTTGGTTAAGCCATTCCTTTGTTGATTTATATGTATGCTTTGGGTCATTGTCATGCTGAATGGTGAAATTCCTGAAGGTTTTACTCTAAAATCGGCTGTTATTTATAGCTATTCATGATTCCCTCCATCTTGATAAAAGTTCTGGGAGTTCTGGGAGAACAAATGCAGTCCTAAAGCATTATAATTCCACCACCATGCTTCACCGTAGGTATGGTGTTCTTTTGGTGATGTACTTTTTTTTTTTTTTTTTGCATCAATCATACCTTTTGGAATTGGTCTCATCAGGCCATAACACACTTTGTCACATTATTTGGGGTGATTTAATTGTTCATGCATGTTTGTTTTTGTGAGAAAGGGCTTCTGTCTAGCATTCCTACCCCAAACCCCAGACATGTGAAGAATACGAACGATAGTTGTCGCATGCATTAAGTCATCAGTACTTGTCACATATTCCTGCAGCTCCTTTAATGTTGCCGCAGGTCTCCTGGCAGTCTCCCTGGTAAGCTTTTGTCTTGTCCATTTATAAATTTTGGAGGGACTTCCTATTCTTGGTGATGTACTCTTGTTCTCCATTTTCTCTATTTGTTGATGATGGCCTTTACAGTTTTTCATCGGACATTTAATGTTTTGGAAATTCTTTTGTACCCCTCTCCTGATCAATTCCAAGTGAGAATCCGTGCATGCTTTGTATGCTAATTGAGGACCATAGCTGCAGCAATTTGAATGAAACCAAGTAGATGTGAAGAAAAACCCTAAGAAACAGTTGGGATTTATTTGGGGTTTATCAGAATAATTTCACTGTTGACCGCTGTATGATAATTACTTTTGAACACCAGGTTAAATGGGGATTAGCTCATTCTGAACACAGCCACAATGGTGTAAGTACAATGATGCACTGTTCAGAGAATATAATTACACTTGGACTTTTTATGCCAAAAATGCTCACTGTATTAAGCTGTTATGCTTAGCAGTTGGCTTCCAGACTACTTGCTAGTTTACAAAATTCAATTATTTGCCCAATAACAATTTTGTTCCAAAACATGTGATGCAGCTACATGAATGAGGTTAAACGTAGACATTTGTTTGAAATTCCTCTGCTTTACATATTTAATATGCAAATAGATCATGTTTGATAATGAATTTCTGTATATGTTAACGCCCATTTTAATATCTGCTAAACACATGAACACAATTTGAAACGACATTTTAACGGTATTATTAATAGCATTTACTTAATGCTATTTTTAATAATAATAATTAATCAATTTGTATAGCGCTTTTTACAATGGTACATTGTCTCAAAGCAGCTTTACAGAAATATCATTTTTACATTTACAAGCGACTTACAAATGAGACACACTCACACACCAATGGTAGCAGAGCTGCCATGCAAGGCGCTAGCTTGCCATCGGGGGCAACTTAGGGTTCAGTGTCTTGCCCAAGGACACTTCGGCATGGGATCACCCGGGCCGGGATTCGGACCACCAACCCTACGATTAGTGGATTAGTGGACAACCCGCTCTACCGACTGAGCCACAGCCGCCCAAGTTTTTAATTACACAATGTTAAATAACACTCTGTTTAACCGTACAGATGACTTTCCATTACTTCTATTGTAAAATACTAATGTAATGACAGGCAGATTTTCCTCCTGTAGCTCTACTACTTCCACCAATTCAGCCAAATAGATTTCCATCCCTGAGACAAACTATCATTCCTGTATTGGGGCGGCTGTGGCTCAGTTGGTAGAGCGGGTTGTCCACTAATCCACTAACCGTGGGGTTGGCGGTTCGAATCCCGGCCCGGGTGACTCCACATGCCGAAGTGTCCTTGGGCAAGACACTGAACCCTAAGTTGCCCCCAATGGCAAGCTGGCAGTTCTGCTACCATTGGTGTGTGAATGTGATCTCATTAGTAAGTCGCTTGTAAATGTAAAAATGATATTTCTGTAAAGCTGCTTTGAGACAATGTACCATTGTAAAAAAGCGCTATACAAATTGATAATTATTGTTCACTTTAGTTGTTACTAATATTGTTTACTATATAAAGGATTAAAAAAAAAACTAAAAGTAAGAATTTTACTAGTTATCAATGCCTTTAGTTGGTTTTTGACCATTTGTATCTACCACTATATCAGGAGTGTCCAATGTTATCCAGAAAGGGCTGAGTGGTGGGTGCAGGTTTTCATTCCAACCAAACAGAAGACACCTGAATCAATTGAAATCCAACATCAACTGATTAAACAGCTGGAGTCAGGTGTGGCTCCTGCTTGGTTGGACTTAAAACCTGCACCCACACCGACCCTTTCCGGATAAGATTGGACACCCCTGCTCTATGTAGACATTGATATTTGTCTTTATGTATACTGTACTCATGTGATGTGTGTAACTCTTTCACTGCCAAATAGACAGTGCATCTTAAATCAGTTTAAACAAAAGAATCTAATTAAAATGTGTAAATTAAAGCAGTTATTTCATTTCTGTTCAAATAAAACATAAGCATAATAAATAATAGTGACCCAGAAATGTGGATATAGTGTCCACCCATATGTGCTTGTTGAAGATCCCATTCCAGATTTATTCCCACTTTGCTGTTATATTAACATCCACTTTTCTGGAAAGGCTTTCCAATGGATTTTGGAGCGTGGCTGTGGGGTTTTGGGATCATTCGGATATACGAGCATTAGTGAGGTCAGGTGCTGATGTTGGGATGATGATGAGACTCCAGTTGCAGTTCATCCCAAAGGTGTTCAGTGTGGTTAAGGTCAGGGCTCTGTGCAGGACACCCGAGTTCTTCCAGTCCAACCTTATCACACCGTGTCTTCATGGAGCTTGCTTTGTACAGGAGCATAATCATGCTGGAACAGGATTGGGCCTCGTAGTTCCAGTGAAGAGAAATTTTAAGTCTACAGCACACAAAGCCATTCTAGACAATTGCATGCTTCCAACGTTATGGCAACAGTTTGTGGAAGAGCCTCGTTTGGGTGTGATGGTGAAGTGTCCACATACTTTTGGCCATTTACATTACAGTACACAGTACATGTGCATAGTCTAAAAACAAACAAACAAAAAAAAAAAACGCTAAACCAGTTCAGGGTAATCGCAACAGGTCAAGACAATCCAAGTCAAAAGCAAATGAACTACAGAATCAAAAGTCAGGCCAATGATATTAGCTGTGAGTGAGTGAACTGGTTTAAGTGCACTGAACAAATGAGGCCTAACAGGTGCACTTAGAAGATATAATGTCCAGACTGGAATAAGATGTGAAGTTCATAGATCAGTGGTGGATTTGGAAGTCGAGACACAGAAATACAAACACGTAAACTACGGCTCAGGACTCACATAATGTGTGTGTGTGTGTGTGTGTTTCAGTGCTGCCATGTGAACAGGTGTGGACGTCTCTGGAGAACGGCCGTGTAGCGGTGTCTCCTCCTGGGCCGGTAGTGGAGGGCACCGTGCTGAGATACAGCTGCCTGAGCAGCTTCATTCTCGAGGGCAGGAACACGACGCAGTGCACCAAACAGGGCACGTGGGACTCGCCAAAACCCACCTGCCGCTGTGAGTTTCAGCCTCCACATTCTGTGTGTGTGTGTGTGTGTGTGTTTCAGCTTCAGAATTGATTTGCTTTCAAGTATTCATTTATAATGTCTTTTTCATTTCCTCCATTCTTTTAATATAGACAACAGACACCATACAGGTAAGAGCTCCCACTGTTTATTACATCCTCTTTAACTTACAGCCAGACCACTGAGAGCAATACATTTACATTTACATCTACTAAATGTAATGCAATTTACTATGATGTATGATGTAGAATTCAATCCAGTAAAGCTTTCAAAGGAGCAGGTATCGATACACACGCTAGACTCCACCACCTGTCCAGAAACAAGAGTAAGAACAGACTGCTTCAAACACACACACACACACACACACACACACACACACACACACACACACACACACACACACACACACACAGGTGGGTGATTGTACAGTTTCAAAAGTTAGATCAACCAAACAAAAGAGACTTAATTCAAGCCATATCTGTCTGCAATAATATCACCACCAAATATGAAAATAGGAAAACTACAGGAAGTAAGGTTTTGTCAGGAAATGATGAAATTACATGATGAGTCTAGGAGAGCTACACGATAATCCCGCAAACAGAGTGAGAGGGTGGAAGGAGGTGTATTAATACTCTTGGAGGAGCTGAATTTTCAGACATTTCACCAGTGAAAGGAATGTGACTTTATTTATTTATTTATTTATTTATTTATTAGGGGGATATAACAGTAGGAGAATACAAAGTCATGAAAAATCAATCATATAGGATGGCTGTGGCTCAGTCGGTAGAGCGGGTTGTCCACTAATCGTAGAGTTGGTGGTTCAAATCCCGGCCCGGGTGATCCCATGCCGAAGTGTCCTTGGACAAGACACTGAACCCTAAGTTGCCCCCGATGGCAAGCTAGCACCTTGCATGCAGCTCTGCTACCATTGGTGTGTGAGTGTGCTCTCATTTGTAAGTCGCTTTGGATAAAAGCATCTGCTAAATGAATAAATGTAAATACATCTAATACATAAAGCTTTGCGTTTGGTTAAGTCTTGAATTCCCCTAATGCTGAGTGAAAAACAAGTCAATTTCATGGACAGAAAACAACAAACAAGAACGTATAACCAAAATATATTTTTAAGTACGTTAAACTAGAACTTTCTTTATGGATTAAGATAAAGAGAGAGAGAGAGAGAGAGAGAGAGAGAGAAGGAAAAGTAAGTGCAACACTTGTCCTGACCTCCTCACTGTAAAATGAACCAGCTTTACTTTTGAGTGATGGTATCTGGGGTGTAGAAACATGCTAATAGATGAACTGCACTTAAACTGGAAATAGCAGGTGCGGGTAGCTCTTTCTGCCGAAAGAGTGCAGTGTTGAGTTTTAATCTGTACGTCTCCTCCATATCCGGCGGCAGTATGACTACACAAACGTTTTATTCTTAACATGAGCGCTGACGTACAAAGCAAATATGCTCTGATCATTTTTAATGCTGTAATATATATACATATTTATATTTATTGATGGTTACATAGAAGCAAAGGACAATCAGACAGAATTCAATCCAGTCGAGCTTTTCAAGGACCTGACAGGCTATATAGTGTACATTATAAATACTAACCCTTTAAATTGCAGGAATTTAAGCAATTTAGGCATGTTGAGCTGAAATACTTGCTGGTGTATCATGGCTGCGAGCTGAAACTAAGAAATCTGACGTTTTCTCTCATGTCTCAGCAGATACATGGGGTTATTCTTTATTTTATTTCCATTCTGACACAGCAGTAAAAGTTCTGGAGATTCTCACCAGGCTAATCACTCTCTGTAGCTAGCAAACTACCCTGAGAAACTTAATGACCCTACAAGAAAGGACTTGTTGTTAGGCCAATGCTTTGGATCTGCTTTTGAGGGGCATTAAAAAGAGCACTCGGATTACTTAATGCTCTTCCTCCTCCCCGACACAATGACGCAATTAAAACGGATAAATAAATCAATAAATCATTCAAATCAAGCAGAGGATATCTGCACATATTCTTTGTACACACCGGGGGTTCTTTAAATATTTTACCCTTTAACTAGCAGATTTAATCTGTATTTAAAATGCGTTACAGAAATATTGTTTCGTTTGCAGCGTGCAATGAAACGTACTTTTCTTATACCGACAGCTCATGTAGCCAAATGACACCTTATAAGATGTATCGGCCAAAAACAGACACACATACTGTAGCAATCACACAATCATGTGTTTAAAAAAATAAAGAAGAACAGTTAAATTTGGGATTTAGGAGATGTGAGAGTCAGCAGTGTAGGAACAATACTGTCCAATTTATGAGTTATAAATTTGAGTTACAATTTATGAGTTCTCCATCCATCCTCTACCGCTTACTCCTTTATCAGGGTCACGGGGAACCTGGAGCCTATCCCAGGGAGCCTGGGGCACAAGGCGGGGTACACCCTGGACAGGGTGCCAGTCCATCACAGGGCACAATCACATACACACTCATTCATACACTACGGACACTTTGGACATGCCAAAATGCCATGCATGTCATTGGACTGGGGGAGGAAACCTGAGTACCTGGAGGAAACCCCCGACACCTGGAGGAAACCCCCGACACAGGGAGAACATGCAAACTCCACACACACATGGCCCCGGCGGGACTTGAACCCCGGACCCTAGAGGTGTGAGGCGATCGTGGCCACTAAGCCACCATGCGCTCTATGAGTTCTCATTAAATAAAAAAGTGTTTAATACTACATTTTAATGGATTAAGTACAATTGTATTGCCAGAGCTTAAGTGTTTATTTGTTAGTGTTGGCATCAAAACAGTAAAGCTAGCAAGATGAATACATTTTGGTTTAATGGCGAAATCTATAGTGTACACACAGTAGTTAACAGGCTTTAACATTATGTACACTTAAATGAAAGTGGTCTGAAAGTGTATTACCAAAGGTTTTTATTTATTTTATTTTTCGGTTTATACTTTAAAGTATTTTTGGCATAAAACGTCTCCCATATATTCAATAGCATGTAAAATCATATTTATAATTGGTAACATTGCAGGTGTTGTACACGGCAATAATGAACACATATACAGTGCATTACTGTGCTAAAGACAGACAATTATTTTTCTTTTTTTAGATAAACAATTGCAAGAATATAATAACTGAAATAAATACTGGAAATAAAAAAATATATATATAAATAAACAAAGACTGTTATCTGTAACTGTAAGCAATCCGGTACGCCCAACGCAAACTTCAGATCTCTTTGGATGCCTAAATGGACATAGCAACCATTCTGTCAAATATTTATGTGTCTCTACTAAGACTGTAAAAATCCTCGACGCCATTAAAGCATGGTGTAGAAAAGACATATTATCTCTATGCATGAAGAAACCTTTTACACGTATCAGTGGTGATTATTATAGACACGATAAATATAATGCTACTACAGCAAAGTCAAATAATACAGCTCACCTGGAAGTTAAATTAACTACCTCTGATGGCACTATTGTCCAGTTCACTGATTATCAGTGTGTAAACTCACACTCAAGGTGGTTGTATGATAAAATACCTAGAGTGCAGTGCCAATGTTATGCCTAATGGTGGCAGTGTTGAGCTGCTAAACTTTTAGGTGGGTGAAAATGCAGTCCTGTAACAGAGGGTGTCAGTAGAGCACCACGAGGGAGCGTTTATGGCATTAAGTAAGAAATATAAAATGTTTTTAATTAATACTTACTGTTCAATAATAGACTCGTTTTCCTAAAACTAAAACATGAGAGAGTCATTTATCCAAATGTCCTGTTCAGATTTGCGCATCATTTGCATGTTATCTTCAGCAGCGTTTCTGGTTAGGCCTGTCACGATAACTCATTTTTTGTTGGACGATTTATTGTCCCGGAAATTATCGTGATAAACCGTTACTTGTCAAAATAACACCATAATAAGACTGATGGGGTGACTGTGGCTCAGTTGATAGAGCGGGTTGTCCACTAATCGTTGGGTTGGTGGTTCGAATCCCGGCCCGGGTGATCCCATGCCGAAGTGTCCTTGGGCAAGACACTGAACCCTAAGTTGCCCCCGATGGCAAGCTAGCACCTTGCATGGAAGCTCTGCTACCATTGGTGTGTGAGTGTGCTCTCATTTGTAAGTCGCTTTGGATAAAAGCGTCTGCTAAATGAATAAATGTAAACGTAAGACAATGACTCTAGTGATATACTGATACATTTACATTTATTCACACACCAATGGGAGCAGAGCTGCCATGCAAGGTGCTAGCTTGCCATCGGGGGCAACTTAGGGTTCAGTGCCCAAGGACACTTCGGCATGGGATCACCCGGGCCGGGATTCGAGCCGCCAACCCCACGGTTAGTGGATTAGTGGATAACCCGCTCTACCGACTGAGCCACAGTCGCCCGATACTGATAATGTAATAGCATAATTTTTGTCTTCTGAGAAAAAGATCCTTTAAAATTTAGTCAGTATTTCGTCGTCATATTTATTAACATCAGTCAATTTTACTCGGACTAAAATGGTATTGGATATCAGTGAACAGCATTTTAGTTGATGAGAAAATGAAAAATGAAACCAAATATTGTTATATATTAACTTAAACACGTATCAACAAAAACATGAAAATCTGATCTCCTGAAATAATTTACATTACGATCAGTACAATATTGTAATACAGTATTAACTTTAGTTCTTTTGTGCGTTGTTACGGAAACAGCGTATTCACAACGTGGCTTACCGTTCTACCTAGCGCCTTACGTAAGCTCAAGTTCACTTGTACATTTGCGTCATTTTGTGCAGAAGTAAGTTGTAATATTAGGTTTATGTTGTGTGTAAACGTCCGATTAATCTCATATGTCTATACGATGCGTTTGGGTGAGTTCATTAACCCGCTAGTAAAGCGCTTCAGTTTACCGCTATTCTTTCACTGTTCAGCTTCAGCTCAGCGAGCTTAAGCGGCTCAGTCCCTGGCATTATTATTGAATATGACTGGATTGTTTGAAACACTAGGGTTAGGGTTAAGGTTTTGAAACTTTTTTTTGCATTGTTTACATATTGTGTGTCGTTGCATTGTTAATATAAGTGCCAGTGCTTGCTACGCATCTTAAATTCGAACACAGTTTTGGTGTTTTTAGCTTAAATTCGACGAATATTCGAAGTTTGAATTTTAATTTGACAGCCCTTGAGCAGATGAGAGGACTGAAGCAGCGCAAGTGGTTAAATGGGGCAGTGGTGTCTTGGTGGATAAGGCTCTGGGTTACTGATCAGAAGGTCGGGGGTTCAAGCCCCAGCACTACCAAGCTGCCACTGTTGGGTCCTTGAGCAAGGCCCTTAACCTGCTATGCTCTAGGGGGCGCTGTATCATGGCTGACCCTGCGCGCTGACCCCAACTTCCTGACATGCTAGGATATGCGAAAGACTCACTTTGCCAAAGCCTTTTGTTTCATGTTCTTATACTCCAAGTTATTGATCTAGTTCCGTTTTCTTGTTTGTGTATTTTGGATTATCCCTGGCTTTGCTGTTTGCAGACCCTTCATGACTCAGTACAGGCCACCACTGTGGTTTCTGAACAATGCCCTTCATTCACCAACATTCAAAATGTTACCTTTGTCAACTGATGTGCTACTATTGAACTTCACATATATGAATTGAGGTCATTTCAAAACAGGAAATTGAATTTTGAAGGCAGACAGGAGGACGCAGCTGCAAGTTTAGGGCTTTTATTAAAAACCACTCAGACATACAAACAAAACGAGTAGGCTATACTCAAAACGAAAGACAGGCTAAGTGTCAGGCTGTGTGTAAACAGGACTAAACTAGACAAAGCGAGTGGGATAATGACAAGCAGGAAAAAACAGTCAAGGCAAAGTGGCAAACAGACCGAGAACAAAGGCGTGGAATTGTCACACGCTCAATGCCGGAGTGAGACTTCACAAACTCTGGTAGGGTTGTCGGATAGGATGTTCATGGGAGCGTGGGTTTGGTGCTGTTTGTTTGGTGATGGATGATCATATGACAGAGGCTGTAGGAATTGTAGTGACACAGCCGTGACAGAACCACCCCTTCTAACCTTTATTCTGGGGCGGTTCCTGGGTCACTGAGCTGGCCAGTCAGAACAGCATGCGTCACTGATGCATCTGAGATCCAGGGAAAGAAGGTTTTCTGGTAACACCTGGGTGATAATATAACCCAGGAGAAATATAAACCCAAGGGACTAAGGGATCATAACAGTGTCACCAAGACCCACCAACTACTTACCAGCAAAATCCTTTTGGGAAACCATGTTACAGGATGTGCAACAAATCATGCTCCATTTTCACCCAGGCTAAGCTTTCACATATTCTCTCACACATCAATCCCTGCTTGCACCACTGAGTCTCTAGCATGCCTTGACTTGACAAATCTTCCCACAAGGTACAAGTCATGCTTTAAGACATTTCTCTGTACTGGTACATAGGTGATGGAATGAACTTCCCCTGGCTGTCCAAACAGAAGAGATGACTGTCCTCAATAATAATAATAATAATAATAATAATAATAATAATAATAAAAAAGACTGAAGACCTACAACTTCACTAAGCATTTAAATCCTGGTTTGTTTGTTTTCATGTTGTACTAACTACTCTCTTATGGGATTTTAGCTTGAGAGCATTCTCAGACCCTGGTGTATTTGTTGTAGCATGTGGATGTATTTTTTTTAAAGGAGACTACAAAGCACTTCTGAAAGTCACTTTGGGTAAGGATATCTGCCAAATGCTGTAAATGTAAATGTATGATTTGGAGGAACATAACTTTTGTCTGGAGGACACTGGGTAGGTGCAGGGTGAGCGTGAAGTATGAGATTTGACAGTTGATGTCCATGATGGCATTGATGAAACATGACTGAAGAAATGTTGTCAGTGGGTTTGAGAGTCGGTGGGTAGATGCATGATGGGGCACCAGCTTTGACATTCTTAGAGTCAGGATGATGGGAGATTGTAAAATTGAACCAGAACAAGAAAAATAGAGCCCTCCAGCCAGTGTCTCCATTCATCCAGAGCAAGTTTCTTTGCAAAGAATCCTGATGGTACATTTTGGTTGGAGTGCACCGATGTTGGGATTGGATGGCTCCCTTCCCCTCGTCATTGGTGTCTACGTGTACTATGAATGATAGACTCAGATCTATGTGCTTTAAGACGGGATCTTGTTTTATGGTGGTGAAACGATCATTTGCTTTGGGCTTCGACAATTCCACAAGAGTTTCCTTGATCTGGACTTTACGAAGAAGGTGAGAAGTGTTCCACGTGGTGTTGAAATTGCAGATGAAGTGTTGGTTGGTTGAAACTGGCAAACCCTAGGGCTCTTTGCAGTTTTTCCTAATATTTGGAGAAGTGGGCCAATCTGCTACTACTTGGACTGTCCGCGAACACATCCTCTTGACTTAACACAGAAATGTGACCTGGGACTTACGCAATTCGCGCTTTTCTGAAGAGGTTGTTGTGTAAGACACTCCAGAACGGGCCATTCTGATATGCTGCTAGGGATTGATTGAGCTAGGGAGATTGAGTATGTTGAGAAGTCATTTTCATGAACTTTCCCACCATATCACTGAAAGCACTACTGACGAATGCTTGAAAAACTGAACGGGGCGCTGACCAGTCCAAAGGGCATTTCCAAGTATTCGTAGTGTCCTGAGGTTGTATTCTGTGCCATCTTCTTTAAATCTGTAACGAGTGAAGTATTTTGAATGATATATTCTGATGAAATTATATTCGTTTTTTTGTAACTGATGGAATGAAAACAGATGGTAGTGGATTGTGATGTACCTTTCAGCAAACTTAATTAGAAAATGCTTAGAGGCAGCGGTAGAGGTCGTTGTTAAACAGTCTGATATCAGGAACTGTGCTGGGGTGTATTTCACATATGGCAGCTCCTGATAACCAGCTGAATTAACACCAGTGCTGGAATGTGGATGCATCATGACCTTGACAGTGCTAGTTGTGCGTCAGGCGAGGTGAATGAATTGCAGATGCCACGCTATAGTGTGTGTGTGTGTGTGTGTGTGTGTGTGCGCGCTTCATCCCCCCGCAACAGTATTTTTCTGGGCTGATTAATGAGCATGTCAATGTCAGAGTGTGACTGTGACACTCACACACGTGAATGCTTATGAGTGAGAGTGGCAGAGGATGTCATAGAGGAGGGAAGAAACAGAAGACATGGGGGGGGGTGGATTAAGGGAACGGGTGACACAGAAGAGATGAAGAATGGGGCCTTGGGTGAAGTGGATGAATGAGAAATGAAAAGATGATGGAAGGAATCAAAGCAGGGGCTGAAGAGACGAGGTGAAAGAAGTCTTCGGGATGCAAGGAGAAAAAGAGAGTGTGAGTAAGTGAGAGAGAGAGAGAAAGAGATAGAGAGAGAGAGAGATCGAGAGATCAGGGAATAGAAAAGTAAAGAGAGAGAGAGATTTATGTCCTCTATCTATTTAGTAAATAATGCATTCTGGGTGTTTTGACTTGCTGGAAATTGTTTCCCAGGTTCTTATTACATTCCCTCGACTCACCACCTGTGTCTCCAGAGCTTCTACTTTTAAACAGCATCTACTGTTTGCTCACATTCTACTGTGTGTTTCCTGTCATGCATTCAACAACACCATCACCATCAACGATATATTATATTTCTATCGCTATTTCTATTTCTATTACCGCATTCAGAGTCACCGTGTTAAGTCCAACACTTATATTAGATATTTATGCAGGGGAAAGTTATGTGAACTCAGAGATGGTTTATGTATATGCTGATTTTCATATGAAGTATGATTTTTCTGGGTGTGCCACTATGACCATCAAAAGTTCCTGCACGTAGTTCACGTCTTCGAGGTTGGAAGATTTTCCATTTAGTAGAGGTGTCCGAGACATGACTTCTAGACCACCACCTTTAAACACAAGCCCTTGCCTTTAATCTTGAAAGAAATCAGGCATAGAAAATGCAGGTTTTTTTTTTCCTTTGCTGTCAAATGGAATACAGTGGGATATAAAAGCAAGGGACAATTTTAAAAACAAACAAATTAATTAATAATAAGATTTTCAAATAAACATCGAATAGGAGTCAGTATATGGCCGGTATACTGCGTCATGATCAGTCTTAGTTGTAATTATAACATAAATCACATCACAGCAAATTTGGTTTAATTTGACAACATGGCTTCAACCCTCATTGTTGGGTAGCTTATAAATAAGCACTTAATACGGCACATCCTATTATTTAGCATTTTATTTGTTTGATCATATGCGATAATTAACTGTCCACACAACTTAATGTAGCCATGAGTAACTTAATCAAGATCATGAAGCTGTGGTGTATTTTATCTCACTTTTATCATTTTATTTGCTATTGTTTTATTTGCTATTGCTATTGTCATGTTAATATACAGTGGGGGAAAAAGTATTTGATCCCCTGCTGATTTTGTACGTTTGCCCACTGACAAAGAAATGATCAGTCTCTAATTTTAATGGTAGGTTTATTTGAACAGTGAGAGACAGAATAACAACAAAAAAAAATCCAGAAAAAAACATGTAAAAATTTTCATAAATTAATTTGCATTTTAATGAGGGAAATAAGTATTTGACCCCCTCTCAATAAGAAAGATTTCTGGCTCCCAGGTGTCTTTTATACAGGTAACGAGCTGAGATTAGGAGCACACTCTTAAAGGGAGAGCTCCTAATCTCAGTTTGTTACCTGTATAAAAGACACCTGTCCACAGAAGCAATCAATCAATCAGATTCCAAACTCTCCACCATGGCCAAGACCAAAGAGCTCTCCAAGGATGTCAGGGACAAGATTGTAGACCTATACAAGTCTGAAATGGCTACAAGACCATTGCCAAGCAGCTTGGTGAGAAGGTGACAACAGTTAGTGCAATTATTCGCAAATGGAAGAAACACAAAAGAACCGTCAATCTCCCTCGGCCTGGGGCTCCATGCAAGATCTCACCTCGTGGAGTTGCAATGATCATGAGTACAGTGAGGAATCAGCCCAGAACTACACGGGAGGATCTTGCCAATGATCTCAAGGCAGCTGGGACCATAGTCACCAAGAAAACAATTGGTAACGCACTACGCCATGAAGGACTGAAATCCTGCAGCGCCCCTGCTCAAGAAAGCACATATACATGCCCGTCTGAAGTTTACCAATGAACATCTGAATGATTCAGAGGACAACTGGGTGAAAGTGTTGTGGTCAGATGAGACCAAAATGGAGCTCTTTGGCATCAACTCAACTCGCCGTGTTTGGAGGAGGAGGAATGCTGCCTATGACCCCAAGAACACCATCCCCACCGTCACACATGGAGGTGGAAACATTATGCTTTGGGGGTGTTTTTGTGCTAAGGGGACAGGACAACTTCACCACATCAAAGGGACGATGGACTGGGCCATGTACCATCAAATCTTGGGTGAGAACCCCCTTCCCTCAGCCAGGGCATTAAAAATGAAAAGTAATTACTAAGTCATTACCAAGTACTAAGTCATGTTTTGCAGTGGGGTCAAATACTTATTTCCCTCATTAAAATGCAAATCAATTTATAACATTTCTGACATGTGTTTTTCTGGATTTTTTTGTTGTTATTCTGTCTCTCACTGTTCAAATAAACCTACCATTAAAATTATAGACTGATCATTTCTTTGTTAGTGGGAAAACGTGCAAAATCAGCAGGGGATCAAATACTTTTTTCCCCCACTGTAATAGTTTGAAGGATAAGCTGACCAAGCATTCACGTACTGCTCTATGCTTGCAGCTCACTGGTAATTCAGGATTTTGTCCATATATAAATGCTTATCTCTTTGATCCTTGAGATAAGCAATTCTTCTGTGTATGAATGTCACATTTATGTATTTAATAAGCAAAAAAACCCCGAGAATTTACACAAGAATTTTAGGAACAGATCCACCCAAGGATTATCTTACGTGTTGTTTTTTTTGTTTGTTTTTTTTAAATATATTTTTTTACATTTGCACCAAACACTAACCTTCCTGGTGCAGTGGCTACCTCCTGGTGTGCACAAGCAGTTATTCTTAGAAGCACAAATGTCATCATTTCATCCCAATGCCTTGATGCTAAACATGGCCTCACCAATAGGTCAACAGATAAACTCAGCAGGAAGTCAAAGCCCGATGCGGCACAATTTCCCTCGTTTCAAACATATTTTTGCTTGTAAATCTTGCAAAACAAAATGGACAATACACCGCCTCTGGCACTGTGGTTGTTCTGTCTGATATATTGACTTTTTTCTTCTTCTTCAGATTAATAACAAGACTGGGTGTAATTAAATTCCTTCTTTTTGTATAGATTTTTGGGGTAATAGCTGAGAATAGTTGTTTGGTATGGTGACTCATGGGAATGAGCATGGGAGCTGGTGATATTGGCTTTTTTTCAGCAGAGAGCCGAGATTGGTTTGCACCCAACAGGCAGCAGGCAGCATTAGAGGATTTTAATTAACAAAAGACAAACCATGGGCTCTTTGTCTCTTTCTGTCTTCCTTCCTTCCCTACCTCCTCGTCAGGTCATTATGTGGAAGCAGTTTAGCAGATGTGGTTGTGCATCATGCAAACACAAATATATAGATTGTGCTTGCATATATGAAAAAATAAATATACATATACACACACACACACACACACACACACACACACACACACATATATATATATATGTATATATATTTCCTTTATACGTGTCTACATATATGTGAGGAAAATATCTCTCTTTTGATCAAAGGTGTTGGCATTTATCTGACATTTGGAATTGACCACCCAAACCTGCAATATCACAGAGCATCAGAGAGCCTAACCTCAATTTCAGCAGGACAATAAATAAAGGTGTGCACTTCCTGTGAGAGAGACCTAGGAGGCGAGGGCGGGCAAACGACAGACATGTACATTGAAGTTGTGTTTATTTTCTGACACACATCGTGAAATGAAGGTCATTAAATTACTCAGCTCTGCACTCGTCTATCTCTCTGTGATATTGTGTTAGTGTTACTCTTCCAGCATGGCCGTCCAAGCACTGCTATTATAAACAGCCGAACGACATTCGGGTTTACGTTCCGCACATTCTACATTCTGTCTAGTTCCTCTTTCAGTCCCTTGGTGTTTCTCTAATTTCTCATATTACTTCTGCTGGATGTGACCATTATGTGGAATTGCCACATCTATCACCAGTGCTGTTTTCTGTTCCTTGTCTATTATTAATATTGTCTGGTAGGTTTTCTATTACCTCTTCATCTTTCTGCAGTGGCGTGAGGTTTTATTGCAACTTTAGGGCTGACCGATCATAATGATGAAAGTATTATAATGCATATTAACAATAAGCTTACTTTTTATTCTACTACTATTTACTATTCCTGCCAATTTTTGCTTATTTCAATCTGTATTTCTCGCAGGTGTTGCTGTATGCAATCCCTTTTTGCTGGGAGGGTTTTTTTGTTTTTCTTTTGGCTCCCCGCATTTGAGCCCCAAGCATGTCCGCATATTCTGAATTACAATTATTGTCAGAAATGAATTATTGTGGTGATCGAGAAAAGAGCTCGTCTACATAGCAAGTAGGACATATTACTTTTAATGGAGTATAATCACTTTGTGTGATCGGATGTACTTTGAATGTCACGAATGATGTTTGAAATCTGAATTCGAATACATTTCATGACATAATAAAATGTTTACATAAACAATATGTACTAATATATTTGAACGAGCAGATAGCCAATCATAAAAGTAGTAGCTTATCTAGCTATCTTAGCTACAGCACATCCGATTAGATTCTCCCGTCTCTCTCTACTGAAGCAGCTGATTTATTTAACACACTAGGTTGTCCTTTTCCATACAGTGCTGCTTGATAGTTTGTGAACCCGTTTCTGTATATTTGCATAAATGTTAATCATGGTTTGGGGCTGTTTTGCTGCATCTGGGCCAGGACGGCTTGCCATCATTGATGGAACAATATACGATAATTTTCCTCAACCAATAAATAAGTATAATGCTTTTATCTCCTTTCTTTAATTGTTTTCTCTTGTGTAAATTTGATGATGTTTTAGGTCGTATTTATGCAGATATATAGAAAATTCTAAAAGGTTCACAAACTTTCAAGTGCCACTGTATACTTCCAGCTTTCTCTCTGCATTGTTTACCTCCTGCTGCTATGTACTGGACTGTCTCGGGGCGTATCTGCTATAATACACCACAGCTTTGATTGATCTAGTGCTGAGTGCTTGTTCTTGTGGCGCCATGATTCGTGCCTGGTTAGCCACTGGGAGGATTTTCCAATATCAGCCACCTCTGTTATCTGTTATCTGTCAGTGGATGAGGTTTTTGTACATGTCAGAGGTATTCCTACTGCAGCTCAATCTTGCATGTACTTGTGGATGGCTATTTTCTCTTCCAGAGCCATAGAGGTGACAGTATTTATAGTCAATACTGTCAATTATTCCATCCTGATGGAGCATGGTTTCAGAGCGACTGTATAACTAATCATGGTCCCGATGTTGTCGCCTACGAGGTGGGGCTTCAACATTTTTCATCTTCAGACTGCTGTTCATTCATCCTCCTAGATTAACACTAGTTCTCAATTAACAATGCATATCTAGACTATATAGTGTAACAGTCAAATTAACAATATGTATACAGTTAAGAAGTATATAAAATTTCAATTTAAATATATAGGAATTGTGTGTGTGTGTGTGTGTGTGTGTGTGTGTGTGTGTGTGTGTGTGTGTATTTGTATATATACTAAAATATTAGCAAATCAATATTTGTCATGACCTATTTTTTATCTTTATCACAAATAAGCAGCTGGGGTAATGTTAAATAATAATTATATTGACGTCTATTTTAAGATTATATGGCTTTATTTATTTATTTATTTATTTTAATTAACAATATGTTCAACAGTGTGTCAATTCTTTAACTATTAGTGTTTTATCTATTCTGCTCAACACTTATAATATTATTATTATTATTATTATTATTATTATTATTATTATTATTATTATTATTATTATTATTATTTTAATGCTGCTATTGTGTTCATTAGCACCTCTGCCTATTTTAACACAGATATGAAAAGCATTGCTGCCTATTTTAATGACAGTTTAAATGGAAGTATGTTTAATATCCCTCTGGAACAGGACATAAACTGTGCAGATGACTTGCTGTTGCTACTGGAGGAAAGTAATTTGAAGATTAAGTTCACCCTGTACTTTATTGAAAACACATTATTAACACATAATTTGATGTTTTACTTTGTGAATTAAATTTATTTTTTTGAAAATATTCACTCATTTCAAATCTGATGACTGCAACATACTCCAAAAAAGTTGGGACAGTCGACTGTTTAGTGCTGTGTAACATCGCCTTTTTTTTTAATAACACTTATTAAGTGTTTGGACGCTGAGTGAAGACACCAGTTGTTTAGTTTAGCAAGCGTAATTTTCCCCCATTCATCCATTATGCATTTCTTCAGCTGTGTAACTGTATGGGGCCTTCGTTGCCTTATTTTGCGCTTTATAATACGCCACACGTTCTCAATAGGAGACAGATCAGGACTGCAGCAGGCCATGCTAGCACTCGCACTCTCTGCTTATGCAACCACACACTTGTAATCTGGGCAGAATTTGGTTTGGCGTTGTCCTGCTCTGGATGGCAGCATATGCTGCTCCAAAATGTGTACATATCTTTTTGCATTAATGATGCCCCCACAGATGTGCAAATTACCCATGCTATGAGTACTGACACACCCCCATACCATGTGCACTGACACACCCACATATCATGACAGACTCTGGCTTTTGGACCTGACACTGATAACAGCTTGAATGGTTCTTTTCCTATTTGGTCCGGAGAACACGACGGCTGTTTTGTCCAAGAACTATTTGAAATGTCGACTCATCGGACCACAAAATACGATTCTACTGTGCTACTGTCCATCTCAGATGAGACTGAGCCCAGAGAAGTGGGCGGAGCTTCTGGACAGTGTTGACATATGGCTTCTGCTTTGCATAGTAAAGCCTTAACGTGCATCTGTGGATGTAGCGGCGAATGGTGTCGACTAACAAAGGTTTACCAAAGTATTCCCGAGCCCATGTCAGGATATAAATTACAGACTTATGATGGTCTTTAAGACAGTGACGTCAGAGGGATAGGAGATCACACGCATTCAGAAGTGCTTTTTTCCTCGCCCTTTACGCACCGTGATTTGACCGGATTCCTTGAATCTTTTAATTATATTGTGCACTGTAGAGGGTGAAATGACCAAAGTCCTACTGATGTTTACCTTAAAAAAAATATATATATACAGTTGATCCTCATTTTTAGTATTCTCGTAATATTATATTAAAAATGAAATTACTACATGTTTCATTAAAGTCTTGAAACTTGAGGTCAAGTATCAGAAAGCATTCAGGCAGGCGACTGCATAATGCCTTACCACTGATTACAAGCCAACATGCCCCTGCAAGGTCATCACATACCCTCGAATTTTTTTTGAGCCCAAATCCGTCTCACACTGATGATTTCGAAGGCCGAGGTGGAGAGAGAGGCACGGTCAATGGCCTATCAGTTGTGAGCTGCAGTTTCCCCCTGTCGTTAGAGCTGTGATTTATCAGCGTGTCCTGCTGACCCTTTCTGCCTCCATCAGCTTGTCAGCTCGGCCCAGGTTAAGTGGTTTGTCAGTGGTGATGGTGGCGGAGATATGGAGAGAAATGAGAGATATGGTGGTAGAGATATGGAGAGAAATGAGAGATATGGTGGTAGAGATATCGAGAGAAATGATAGATATGCTGGTGGAGATATGGACAGAAATGATTCATACAGCATTTTAATCCATGGCCCAATCCCTTTCCTCATTTCTTGTTTGTTGAGTGTATAATTGATGGCATATATATATATATATATATATAT
>JAFFST010048817.1:264950-282380 GCA_022414735.1 Noturus placidus
CAAATTGCATTTTGTGTTTACTTGTGTTGTCCTTGACTATTGTTTAAATTGGTTTGATGTTCCGAAACACTTAAGTGTGACAAACATGCAAAGGAACAGGAAATGAGGAAGGGGGCAAACACTTTTTCACACCACTGTATGTAGTTTGTTGTTGTTGTTGTTGTTGTTATGTGGTGTTTATTGTGTCATTCTTATAAAAGTTGACTCAAAGAGTTGCATACAAGAATTCCAATGTGCCTGTACTGCCTTGTACCTGTGTAAGTGCAAATAAATCGAAATCAAATCTAGAGAACTCTATCTAATCAAATGTCATGGAAACTATTATAAGTCAATTTTCTGTAAAAAAAAAAAATAATAAAATCTTGTCTCACTTGGAAGCTCCACTGTGACCAGAAAGCACACCCATGGAGGTGAAGGACAGTTATTTTTGTCCTTTTTAAAAAATTAAAAAAAAAACTTTTATGATGTCATACCCTCAAATTGACCCCTGCATGTGTGATAGGAAAGCAGAGGCATCTCTTCAGGCTTCGGAGTGTTTTATCTCCGGCTCCTGGTAGAGTTAACATAGTCCGATAGTCCCCCAGAGGATATAAATCCCCTTATCCTTATCTTCTTATCAGATAAGTGTAATGAATCCATGTGACAGCTCAATCGAGTAGCAAGCAGAGCTCAGAATTCCTTTTGCAGGTGGGGACTCCTTCATGGAGGTATAAAAATAGAAGCTGGTATCCGTGTCATTTCCTGACCTTGTGAAAAGTGCAGCGCTGGTTCTTTCCATTTCGAAATCGTCCCCTTCGTTTTTAATGCTCAGCACTTTTTCTATCATGTGACCCAGATCACCCTCTGCTGGCCTTAAAACTGCTCGCTGTCACGCTCTGTTTCCTGCTCCAAATATTCAACTTCACCGGAACAATGTACAATGTATGGCCAAAAATACGTGCACACCTGACCATTCAATTCAATTCAATTCAATTCAGTTTTATTTGTGTAGCGCTTTTAACAATCGACATTGTCTCAAAGCAGTTTTACAGAAACATATAAACACAGGATGGGGATTTTAAGTGTGTGAATTTATCTCTATTGAGCGAGACGGTGGTGACGCTGGTGAAGAAAAACACCCTAAGATGATATGAGGAAGAAACCTTGAGCGGAACCAGACTCAGAAGGGAACCCGTCCTCATCTGGGTCACAACGGATAGTGTGAACGTATTATGGAGTTTATATGAAGTCCGTTTGTTGAACTAGTCCACTGTTTACTAAAGGAGACCCGAGTGTAAAACTGCAACCAACCGTCGTCACAGCAACTACAGCGAGAACGTCCATGTGGAATTCACACCCATATGTTCTTTTTGAAAATCCCATCCCAGATTTATTTCTCCTTTACTCTTATAATATTCCCATTCTTCTGGGAAGGCGTTCCACTGGATTTTGGAGCGTGGCTGTGGGGATTTGTGTCCATTCAGCTACAAGAACATTAGTGAGGATGTCGTCAGGCGCTGATGTTGGGATGATGAAGAGGCTCCGGTTCCAGTTCATCCCAAAGGTGTTCAGTCAACGCTCAGACAATGCTCGGACACTCGAGTTCTTCATGGAGCTCGCTTTATTGCACAGGTGCATCGTCACACTGTAACAGGTTTGGGTTTTGTAGATCCAGTGAAGAGAAATTGTAATGCTACAGCATATCAATGCACTCCATACAGTCGTGAGGTTGGAGAACCACATATGAGTGTGATGATCAGGTGTCCACAAACTTTTGGTCAAATGCATCCAAAAATCACCTTTCGCTAATAAATCAACAGCAAAGGGATGAGCGTAACGCTACAGTACTGTTCTACACACCTGCGTACACATACATGACACGCTGATTAGCAGAAATCCATTTACGGGTCAGAAGGAATTCTTCTCCGTGATGGCAAACCTCTGATCATGAGCCCCACGCCCAAACGTACCCTGTGAACCTTTCTGAAAAGACTAGAAGGAAAAAAAACCCAGTAGCGTGCCCACACATTGTCTGTTCAGTCTGAATGTTTGTATTCCATCCGCTCTACTAGCGCGTTTCCCACACTCACACTCATCAGACCGCCATCTTGCAATGAGCATTCACTGAAATGCTAACGAGGAATAAAAAACATCGCAAATCCTAAGACGGGATCAAATGAGATCACTTATGAGATCAAAGCACCGAGCCTCCATAACCTACTTAAATTAGAAAGCTCTAATTCCACGCTTCATTTCCTCCCTGTTTCCATTTCCTCCTCCTGTTCGTTTCTTATCTCGGGATTTACGCCGATCGTTAAAGCCGAGGCTTGGGTGCGCTCACGGCGCACTCTTTGACGGATTTATGTTTTCCCTCTCCTCTTAACGTTTTGTTGTTGTTGTTGTGCCGCAGCTCTCGTACGGCTCCAGCTCTCCGGCTCTGTCCAACCGTCAGCGGTTCCCCACGTTCTTCCGCACACACCCGTCTGCCACGCTGCACAACCCCACGCGCGTGCAGCTCTTCCAGAAGTGGAAGTGGACCAAGATCGCCACCATCCAGCAGACCACGGAGGTCTTCACTTCCGTGAGTCACGTGCATTTCTTCACGGCGCACCTCATTACCGTCATTTCCCTGGCTAGGTTCGCATGCAACTAGAGATGCACAGATGTATCGTCGTGTAAAGGCGATTTTTCATGCCATGGGCCATCAGACGAGATTTTTAAAACATCCGACGATCAGGGCGGATTATATCCTGTCAATCAAAAGAGGGCGGGGAAACACACGGATTTGGTGCTGTGTGTAAAGATGATGTATCGTGTGTGGAATGTCGACAAAACTGCAGTTTGTAATCTCTGCAATCTCTGCACTGATAAAAAATTTGAAGTGAGCAGCAGTGTAGTGGGAGTTTCGGCGTCGAATCAATTTTTACAAATTACAGCGAGTAAGATAGGGCCCGGTGGGGGCGGGGGGGGGGGGCTGATGTTGCTGAAGTATGTTTATACTGTATATGTCAACAAAGCAATAAACAAATCCTATTAGGTCATTTGGTGTCACGTCCATGGAGGTGTTTCTCCGTTATCGTATGGTTGGCATGACGACAGACGCTGTACGACGCTTATATTAAAGAATAATCGAGTTTCGGGAACACATACATGAAACTGGAACTGGTCTACAGCTACACAGTGAAGCCGAAATAAATCATCTTTATTATAAACATTTTATCCACACTGTCAGAGCTGTAAACAGTAAATAACTCCTGAGTAAATAAATACAACCTGCACTCACTCTATCCTCACTTCTGGACACCTCCATGTTCTCCTTCTATCTCTCCACCATAAACCTGTCCCTTTTCCTCTTTTCCTCTCCACTTCGAACTGTAACATTAATTCCCTTTTAATTCTCTTCTGTTCTGCTGTCTGTTCACTCTCTCTCTCTCTCTCTCTCTCTCTTCATTCCTCTCTCTCTTTCTCTCTCTCTCTTTCCCTCTCTCTCTCTCTCTTTCTGTCTCTCTCTCTTTCTCTCTCTCTCTCTTTCTGTCTCTCTCTCTCTCTCTTCATTCCTTTCTCTTTTTCTCTCTGTCTCTCTCCATTCTCTTTCCTCCCTCCTTTCCTAATGTGTCCACTTTTCTCCCTTCGTTTTTTCCCTTCTTCTATCATTTTCTCTCTTATTCTTTCTGTCTTCTACCGCGCTCTCGCACATCTCTTTCCTCTTTCTCACTCTTTTCCTCCCACTCTCCATCTTTCTGCCTTTCTTTCTCTGTGTATCTGTCTTTGCCTCCTTTTTTCTCCTACACTTTTTGCTCCATCTTTCTTTCTTTCTTTCTTTCTTTCTTTCTTTCTTACCTGTCTCCCTCCATTTCCCCCTTTTCTTTTCTGTCTTCCTTTTTTCTTTCTGTCTTTTCCTGATTCCCTTCTTCCTTCTTATTACTTCTGTTTTCCCCTTCTCTCTCTCTTCTTCTCTTCCTGTCTCATTCTTTTTCTTTTTTTTTACATCCCCCTTTTTTTTACTCTTTCTTAATCTTTCTCCCCCACTGTCAATCTTTTGGAATCTCTCTCATTGTTAATCCATCCATCCCTTTTTTCACTCCTTCATTCTTCAATTCCCGCTTTCTGTCTTTCTTTCGTTCTTTTCTCCCTCTTTATCTTTCCATCCATCCAACTTTATACCTCCTCTATCTTTCTCTCCCTCTCCTATTTTCCTTCCTCATGTTCTAATTGTCACCTGACCTCCATCTACCTTTCTCCTTTCTTCCCATATTCTCATTCTATCCTCCCCCCCCCCCCCTCTCCCTAGACATTGGATGATTTGGAGCAGAGAGTAAAGGAGGCCGGAATCGAGATCAGCGTGAGGCAGAGTTTCCTCACCGACCCTGCTGTGGCTGTCAAGAACCTGAAGGTGCCTTCATTTCTCCTATACCTCTCCTCTGTTTCTCCTCCACCTACACACACTCTCTCTCTCTCTCACACACACACGCACTGTCCACATAATCACTAGACGTTAGATGTGCGCTGAAACTGATTTATATTTTTGTACATATTTATCAGACGCTTCTATCAAAAGTTGAAGGTTAAAGGTCATGCTGAAGATATTTCGTATTATATAAATGTCAAATCTGAAGCATGCGCACGCATAAAAACACCCACACGGACAGAACGATTCTCACCAACACACACACACACACACACACAGACACACAGCACGGATGCAGTAAAGTAGGACTGCCTTGTTATGACCAAAGTAATCATCCTTGTTCCCGGAGAAATACCACAGGGTGCGTCAAGATGTCTGTGGTTCATATTTTGGAAGAGAAAATCATATAAATTGGAACGTGGATCTGATCTTATTCTTTTCTCCAGTCTCTTCAGGGAGTCTCCTCTCTCTCTCTCGCTCTCGCTCTCTCTCCTCTCTCTCTCTCTCTCTCCTTCTCTCTCTCTCTCTCTCTCTCTCTCTCTCTCTCTCTCTCTCTCTCTCCTTCTCTCTCTCCTTCTCTCTCTCTCTCTCCCTCACTCTCTCTCTCTCGCTCTCTCTCCCTCACTCTCTCTCTCTCTTATCTTTCTCTCTCTTTCCCTCTTTCATCTTTCTCTCTCTTTCTCTCTTTCTCTCCCGTGCCCACATGATGGCAGCTCGTTCAGCTGACCTAGTTTTGATACAGGAGATTAATTGGCTATCATTTGAGATACCATGGTAACCTGGAATGTAGCACAACTATAAGAGGGAAGTGTGTGGTCTGCGGATTCACAAAGCTCGAGGATTACTGCAGCGTTTCACACACATACACTCGCCCTTATGGTAACCCTTTCAGTGTATGTTAACATGAAAATACTCTCTGATGCGTTTTAGACATGTGTCTTGTCTTTCTGTTCCTCATCTCCTCTCCTTTCTCTCAGTTTTACTTTCTCCGTGTCACAGTGTTAGCATTTCTCGACTTTTTCTTTTCTCTTCCCACAGCGCCAGGATGCTCGGATCATCGTGGGTCTGTTCTATGAGACGGAGGCCCGGAAAGTCTTCTGTGAGGTTCGGTCTCTAGTGCTTTAATCCAACGTGATTAATGGCTTCCCAGTAAGAACATCTTTTCTAGCTGAAAATCTGCTGGTTGGTAAACCTCTCGGCTGCAGGTCTATAAGGAGAAGCTGTATGGGAAGAAGTATGTCTGGTTCCTGATTGGCTGGTACGCCGACAACTGGTTCAAGATTAAAGACCCGTCGATCAACTGCACCGTGGAACAGATGACCGAGGCGGTGGAAGGCCACGTTACCACGGAGATTGTCATGCTCAACCCCGAGACTGTTCGAGGAGCCTCCAATCTGGTGAGGCTTCTACTTTTAGTCCGCTGTTCCATGTTTGTTTTCGACTCGACCCGAGTGATAACACAATCGTGTATTTCCAAAGCTTGGGCTACGGAATGTGTTTGGAGATAGTGGTAGCGTAAGAGGAAATTCATCAGGACGTAGGAAGTGAAAGGTGCGCTTTCGTTTTAAAGTAGTGGTTACTTTACCGCTAGTCACCATCTTCTTCATACAGTACATGAGCTCACTGACACCAGCGATTGGCTAGTGTCACTTTGATTGACAGGGGAGAGATTAAAGCTATCACTCTCACTTCCAGAGCATGGCCAGAAATAATCGTTTTTATCATACAATTCTGTTTATTTTTCTTCTTTCTTTCAGCCTACTTGGATTTTCTTAGTGCAGTATTTTCTCTCTTAGAACTACATGAAAGACCACAATGTGGTTTCCATCCCCTTTTTTGCATTTCCCATCCACCTGTGGTTTCTGAGTGAAGACCATGGTGTTTCCACCCACCGTGTTTATGCGCGAGTTTTGACGACCTCACTCGAAAAACCAGTCATTCGGAAATCACCTAAATGCCGCCGAACTTTTGAAGTATAAAACTTGGACGTCGCATAAAGAAAAGACGCGCTACATGGGGGGATCACGGAAACTTTGATTTCAAATAAACACCGCCTTAGTTCCAGTCTATCTCTGATCGTGTGGGTTTGCCTGCCGTTCTTTCAGTGACACCTTCAGCTTTAGCGCGGTCACATGACCGTGATGGATAGAATGCGCTTCATGTTTTGCACAAAACATTTGAAAACACATCGGCGTGTCACCTATCGGCTCACAGCCAGAGCCTTAGTCGTGGAAGATGTGACAGCTGTCTCTGGAGTCCAAACTGCTGATGAGAAGACAGGTGCGAGTTTCGGGGTGGAATGTGCTCCCCAGGGGGACGCCGTTTGAAGCACATCCAGCTCCTGTGCCCGGTGCTGGGAGCTGTCATGAGTACAGATGCCCCCGCTGTTCTCCCACATCCTGCTCATTCTGGGCTCATTTCCAGATGCCCGCGCTTTACACCTGATGCCAAAAAAGCACACACTTCATTCTGGATAGGCATGTTTGTGAAAAAATCAGCATGGTAAATTTGCTTCTTTTGGGGAATGATTTGCTCCCCCTCATTTCCTCCTGCCATACTGCTCTTTGATGCAGTGGATTTGAAAGGCAGGAAAAGCTTTTTGACAGTCTTGATGCTGTATGTGCGCACACACATAGCCCAAAGTTATTTAAGTACACCTTGGCTTTTTGGCTAAATGGGCCTGTCTGAAGCGTAAAAAATGGTGGTGTCATTACTTCAGATAGGAGAGACGAGGTGAAAATTACTTTTGCCATGTGCAGCTGAAATAACTGCAAAACCCACTTTCTGTCCCCTGTCCTTGAATTCCTCAGAATCCCCCTTTTAAACAGTGTCACCACAGGACACATTGTTTTGTGTATGTGCACATGTGAATGAAGGAAAGAATAATAATTTGTGACGTATGAAATGTTTTCATTTCGGTTCACTTGTTCGTTTCGCAGACCTCGCAGGAATTCCTGACCCAGCTGATGTCTAAGCTGGGAGGGAAGAACCCGGAAGAAACAGGAGGATTCCAGGAAGCACCGCTCGCCTATGACGCAGTGTGGGCTCTCGCTCTGGCACTCAATAAGACCGTCGGGCCATTAAGGGCCAGAGGCCGCAGGCTGGAGGACTTTAACTACAACAACAAGGACATTACTGCTGAGATTTACCGCGCCCTCAACACCAGCTCATTCGAGGGAGTCTCTGTGAGTAACAGTGGAGGGAGAGATGGACGGATTTAGGTTGGTGAATGGATGGATTTGGGCTGATGGATGGATGGATGGATGGATGGATGAGTGGGTATATGGCTAGATAGATAGATAGGTTTTTGGAGTGGGTATTTGAGCAGGTTGTTGGTCAGGTTTGTTGATGGATGGATGGATGGATGGATGGATGGATGGATGGATATATGGATGGATGAGCATTGGGTTTGTGGATAGGTTTGTGGATTGATGGGTGGCTGCTGGGATGGAAATATTGGTGGGTGGATGGATGGATAGATGTTATGGAGGATGGTTGGATCAGTGGGTGGATAGATGATTTTATGGATAGGTGGGACGGAAGGTGGTTGGATGGATGGATGGATGGATGGATGAATGGATGGCTGGATGGCTGGATGGGTCTCTGGATTACTTAGTCAATGGATGGTAGAGTGGATGGATGCATGGAACGATGGAGGGGTGGATGGATGGATGGATGGATGGATGGATGGATGGATGGAGGGGTGGATGGATGGATGATGGATGGATGGATGAACGGGGGGGTGGATTGATGGATGGACAAAGGGGTGGATGAATGGATAGATGAATGGATAGATGGATGGGTTGCTGGATTACTGGGTCAGTGGATGGAGGGGTGAATGGATGGATGGATGGTGGGGTGGATGGATGGATGGAGGGCTGGATGGATGGGTGGATGGATGGATGAAGGGGTGGATGGATGGATGGATGGATGGATGGATGGAGGGGTGGATGGATGGAGGGATGGATGGATGGATGAATGGAGGGGTGGAGGGGTGGATAGAGGGATGGATGGATGGAGGGGTGGAGGGGTGGATGGATGGATGGATGGATGAATGGAGGGGTGGAGGGGTGGATGGATGGATGGAGGGGTGGATGGATGGATGGATGGATGGAGGGGTGGATGGATGGAGGGATGGATGGATGGAGGGAGAGGATGGAGGGGTGGATGGATGGATGGATGGATGGATGGAGGGATGGATGGATGGATGGATGGATGGATGGATGGATGGATGGAGGGGTGGATGGATGGATGGAGAGGTGGATGGATGGAGGGATGGATGGATGGATGGAGGGGTGGATGGATGGGTAGTAGATGTATGGCTGGAGGGATGGATGGAGGGATGGATGGATGGATGGAGGGGTGGATGGATGGGTAGTAGATGGATGGATGGAGAGATGGATGGATGGATGGAGGGGTGGATGGATGGATGGGTAGTAGATGGATGGATGTAAAGAGAAGTTTTGCATAAGGAATATTCTAAATACAGGCTGATTGCTTTTTATTATTTTGATATACCATCCACCTCTGAAAGTCAAAAAAGAGTAGGAAGTGTGATTCCTCCGTAATCGAGAAGAAAAAGTGTGTTTAATATGCGCCCAATGAAGAGATCAAGACTTAAAAGCCAGATGTGCGGGTCTCTATAATAAACGGTGGTGTGATATGATCTTTCCTCTCGTGTCTCACAGGGTCACGTTGTGTTTGACGCACAGGGATCGAGAATGGCCTGGACTCTGATTGAGCAACTGCAAGGTAACGGCATTAATTTGACAGAATCTTCATCATTAACATGTGATAATGATCATTCACTACGACTGTATGTGTAATTACCTATGACTTGTCACAGCGCTGTCAGAGTCATCCAGTGAGATCATGACTCCAGTCAGCACCAAACAGACTGGAAAATCTCTCTGACTTTGAAGTCTAAAATGATAATGATTTATATGTGACATACTGTGAATGGGCCTGTGTCGCTGCGTGTAGTCTGGGTAAACACTAACCCCTTCATTTAACCTACTGCTGCCCAACCAAGTGTGAGTGCGGTGCGTGAAAAAGCTTTTAAGGAGCAGAATCTGCAGGTTAAGTAGTACGTGTGAGGGGACAACAGTGATTATTACACTCCACTACTTCCACATGATTTATGAGTCTGCTGTCAGCCTTGCCGTTCCTCGTTTCAGGGATGCACAGGTGTCAAGTGCAACACGCCCACGTTCTTACACTCGTACGAACCAGATCTGTGTTTATCAAGGATTCAAGTCTGACGAATGCAAAAATTTCATGCCATTCATTTTCAAAGATTGAAAATTGCAGAGTAAAATTGTCTCAAATGAACTTCATACTACTCATTAAAACCTTTCAATCGAATACATTATTGTATACATTATTGTCTATAGGAACAGCTCATACGCAAGGACTTACAGTAGTAATAAACTGACGAAACATTGTCAACATTAAAACAACGTTGATATTTGACATTTCTAGAAGGAGTCTCCAGTATCAGTAGGTTTTCTGCCACAGGAAAGGTCCCTCAGTAACATCCATCCATCCATCCATCTTCTACCGCTTACTCCATTATCAGGGTCACAGGGAACCTGGAGCCTATCCCAGGAGGCATCGGGCACAAGTCGGGGTACACCCTGGAAAGAGTGCCAGTCCATCACAGGGTACAATCACATACACACACGCACACCCCCATTCATACACTACGGACACTTTAGACACGCCAATCAGCCTAACATGCATGTCTTTGGACTGGGGGAGGAAACCGGAGTACCCGGAGGAAACCCCCGACACACGGGGAGAACATGCAAACTCCACACACACATGGCCCTGGCGGGACTCGAACCCTGGACCCTGGAGGTGTGAGGCGAACGTGCTAACCACTAAGCCACCATGCGCCCCACCCCCGTAATGTGCTGCATTTATTATTTTGTTTGTTTGTTTGTTTGTTTTATTATTAACTCCAGGTGAGAGAGGAAAAAGAGTGCGACTTTTTATAGCATGGAATATTCTCAATACCACTGCACACCGCACTTTACAAAGCTGTCAGACCGGGCACTTTTATATTATGGAGCTCATTTTTCCTGGCAATATTACTACTATACTTGTTGTGGAACCCTGCAAAATAGTTTACAATTTACAGCCCATGTTTTGTGGATTTATTGCCCTGCGCTTATCGCACGCTATCGTGTATTTGCACTTTATCTAGTCCAGAGTACCGTTCTGTCGTGCACCATGGTCCTGGAGAAACGGCATACCATTCCAATGTATACAAGCTACATAGAGGAACGACAAAATAGCATTTTTCGAGGGTTTTTTGTTCAATCTTTTTTGACAGGTGCTTTTCCTAGGCCTGGTGATGGTATAGAGGACCAGAGCCATCCTGTTTTCTGCTTCACTGTCTCGATCAAGCCGCTGCAATGACAAATTCATCGATATTCCAGTCTCTGCTACCGCACGCTGATTGCATCCTCTTATCTCCGCTGGGGTTTTGTCAGACCGTAGTTATTTCCAGAGTCCGAACTGTGTGATTGGCGGGCTTATATTCTTCGACTTGGGTCTTTGTGCCGGTGTCGTCATCCATGCCGTCTGTCCAACTTTCCAGCCCTGTTAGCTTTCAAAAACAACTTTTTTCTCCCTCCTCGCTTGTTCTGTGTAGATTAAAAAGGTTGAAAAGATCGTTGACTTGGCGAGGGTGAGCTCATATGAAGGCATAGTGTGTGGTTGTTAGTGTGAGGCTAACCAGAGCAAAACAGAGAGAAGATGACGAGTCCCGGTGCGAGACATCGAACTGCTGATTTGCGATCGTTGTCACTCGGGAGTTCGTGAGCTGCAGATGCAAGGTATACACTTTCACTGTAAGAGAGAGCATGTGCAATGAAATGCTTAGGTAAAAAGATACACTCGCATACATACCAGTGCTGGATACCTTCTCGTTATCGGTGTCTATCTGTCGCTCTTCTCTACTTGACTGCTTGTTAAACACTAAGAAGGACATGTTCCTGGGAAAAATGTTCCTGCCAAGTCATTTTGTGAGATATTTAAACCCACAAGAACGGAGAACACTCCTTCCTGTAAGAGTTTTAAGTCTTTTTAGTGTTGGTAGATTCCAGCTCTATGTGAAAACCGTGAAAACCTAACAGCAGGTTAATGCTGGCTAGCTTATCTCAACCTGAGACGCTCTGCCCACGGACCGTATGTTGTGTATTATACACTGAACGAGACAAAACTATCAGGCTCTCTCCGCTTGTATTGTGTACACACACCTCTGTGCTTAGAGAAAACGTGTTTAAAATATTTAGGCTTAAACGTTTAAGCACGTACATGCGCAATGCGATATATGTAATATTATCAGGTATATATTCAGAATATTCTGAAATTTCTTTTCCCAGCGACGTGCATTACAGCTGGAGAAGTCATCAGTAAGTGACGTGACGTCAAACCTGACACTTCAATAAGCAAGATTGAGCCGTTTGGCAAATTAGTTTGCTATCGATTTCTCCTGTCCTTGTTTCCTTTCCTGTGCTAAGATGTGAGGAAGTGAAACACAGAAAGGAAATGAGGAACAGCAAATAAACGATCAGACGCACCCGGTGGTTAAGTGGTAAGGAACTGAGGAAAACAGGTAAACAAGGTTAAGAATGACAACAAATTACAGAAGAAGAAGAAAAAAAGAGCGTTAAGGTGGAAATGAGTGTGAGATTCATCTAATTAACTGGAACTGGGCGGCTGTGGCTCAGTCGGTAGAGCGGGTTGTCCACTAATCCACTAATCGTGGGGTTGGTGGTTCGAATCCCGGCCCGGGTGATCCCATGCCGAAGTGTCCTTGGGCAAGACACTGAACCCTAAGTTGCCCCCGATGGCAAGCTAGCACCTTGCATGGCAGCTCTGCTACCATTGGTGTGTGAGTGTGTCTCATTTGTAAGTCGCTTTGGATAAAAGCGTCTGCTAAATGAATAAATGTAAATGTAAATGTACTGTATGTTGGCATATGGGACGCCAATGGGGTCAAAAACAGGTGGGCAGAGTGTGGAGGTCGAATGAGGTCAAAAGTAGGATGCACTTGACAGCTAAATTGTTGCAGTTATAAATTATGGGGGTTAGATTTACATAAACTGATTATGTTTTGATATTTGGTAAGGAAACATTTTTACAAGCATTTTCTTTTTATTTTAATCACTTAAACTCTGGATGTGTCTGTGGGTTCAACTAATATTCCTCTCTATTTTTCATTCTAGCTAAAAATAAATCATTCAAGGTAGTAACTGGTTAGATTATTCATTCATTCATTCATTCATTATCCTGATCAGGGTTGTGGTGGATCCTAATCCCATGAACATTGTACACACACACACACACACACACACACACACACACACACACACACACTTACACACACACATTCACAGCTAGGGGATTTATGGCTATTTTAGTTTCGTAAATCCACCTAGCAGCATGTTTCTGGGACGTCAAACAAAACCGGAGAAACCCATGAAGTGGGTAATCCTACCCACTGCTCCACCATGATGCCTGTGTGCTTTAGGATGAATAACTAAATACAAGTTTTAAGGGGATTACCTACATTTGCTCATTTGAGGTGGTGGTAGCTCAGCGTTTAAGACGGAAGGTCGTGAGATCAAATCCCAGCACCACCAAGCTACCACTGCTGGGCCCTTGAGCAAGGCCGATTAATCCTCAACCACTCAGTTGTATAAAATGAGATCAGTAGATCAAAGCGTCTGCCAAATTCCGTAAATGTAAAATGTAAATAAATGAGCTATAATGTATTGTAAGAGTATCGTAAGCTGGTAGGCAAAACATGGAGGGCGAAGGGGGTTAGAAGTAGGATGGACGTTCCAGCTATGTTGCAGTTATTTATGAGTGTCCTGCATGTTTTCAGTACTTGTGTCCGTCAGTATTAGAACTAAACACGGACAGTAATAAGAAAAAACAAACAAAAATTTCAGTCTCGTGTCGATTCAGTTCAGGATAGTTTTAATGCATGGCTGTCTTGCCTATTATAATCCCAGTGCACTGAAAAGAAGTTTTAATTAAACTGTAACATAATTAAGAAAAGCAGTAAAAGTTCTAATTACGAGAACGCCTTGCTGTTAGAACATCATGCGTGCTGTTCACGGAAATGAAGTTGAAGTCGGTGTTAAACAGTGAAAGCACACCGCAGTATCAGTAGCTAATAATAATGCATTTTCTCTCACCGTGCTCTCTCTCTCTCTCTCACACACTCTCTCGCTCTCTCTCTCCCTCTCCCTCTCTCTCTCTCTCTCTCTCTCGCTCTCGCGCTCTCGCTCTCTCTCTCCCTCTCCCTCTCTCTCTCTTGCTCTCTATCTCTCTCTCTCTCACTCTCTGTAGCACTCTCGCGCTCTCTTTTTCACTTTTGGCCCCTTTTTTTTTCTTTCCCTTACAACATCCTCACACATAGATATAAACATATATTCACACACACACAGACACACACATGAATCTCCCAGGGGGTAGCTGGAGCTGAGTACAGTAATTATGCTTAATGATTACCTGATAATTATAATGCTTCTCACTTAAGTTAATTTCTTGTTGTGCATGCGGCTGCAGACCCCCGGAGCCCTGTAAAGACCCAAATGGCAATAAATGGCTTACAAACATGCAGAGAGAGCATTTGTGCAAGTGTGTGTGTGTGTTTGTATATATCTGTCTGTCGGATTCTGCAGTTGCTTTCAGTTTGATTACATGAAATGAAGATAAATTTCTCCACCAGCCTGTTCTCTCTCTCCTGCACTGGTATAGCAGTGTTACCCAGTTACTCTGTCCTCTCTCCGTCTGAGTTGTGGGAAGAACCAGGAGAAGAAGAAGAAGAAAAAAAAAAACCCATCACATGGCGTTGTTTATGTGAGACGGAACTGAGGATTGATGAGAGGATTTTTTGATTGCAGGCTTCTGGCTGAAAGCAGAAAGCAGCTCTTATATTATGAAAGCTGTCCAATTGTTCAGTTGTCTTATCACTTTGATTTAACGCTCAGTATATAACGGGACACCTGCCATGCCTTTGTCTCTTATTATATCTCTTCTGTGTCTCACAGTCTGTCTGTCTGTCTGTCTGTCTGTCTTCTACAGGAGGGAGCTATAAGAAGATCGGATATTATGACATGACTAAAGGCAATCTCTCCTGGTACGGGAACGACAAGTGGATAGGTGAGATGCGGTCATCTTTATTATTATTATAATAATGCTGAGTTCTCCAATCTGATTGGTCAGATTCATTTTTGATAACTGCAGCGGTGACAGTAGTGTCGGCTATGCTTTAAATCACAGGTGTAAATTGAACTGTGATCGTTGTGATATGTTGTGGTTTCTATAGCAACAGTTCGTTCACAGGGACTTGTACAGTGGACACGCAACATGATCTAAAAAGAAATAATAAAAAAATATATATTGGGTTAGACAAACATGTTAAAAAGAAAAAGATTTCTTATAATTGTTGATATAACGAAGCTTGTTTACTTAACCTTTATGGGAGGAGTCTCCTTCCTTCCTTCTGTCCTTCCTTTCTTGCTTCCTTCCCTCCTTCCTTCTGTCCTTCCTTCCTTGCTTCCTTCCTTCCTTCTGTCCTTCCTTCCTTCCTTCTTTCTGTCCATACTTCTCTTCCCTCCTTTCTTCTATCCGTCCTTCCCTTCTTCTGTCCGTCCTTCCTTCTGTCCTTTCTTCCCTCCTTCCTTCCTTCTGTCCTTCCTTCCCTTCTTCTTTCCTTCCTTCTTTCTGTCGTTTCTTCTTCCTTCCTTCTGTCCTTTCTTCCCTTCTTCTTTCCTTCCTTCTTTCTGTCCTTTCTTCTGTCCTTCCTTCTGTCCTTTCTTCCCTCCTTCCTTCCTTCTGCCCTTCCTTCCTTCTGTCCTTCCTTCCCTCCTTCCTTCCTTCTGTCCTTACTTCCTTCTCTTCCCTCCTTCCTTTCTTCTGTCCTTCATTCCTTCCCTCCTTCATTCCTTCCCTCCTTCATTTCTTCCCTCCTTCCTTCCTTCCTTCCTTTCTTCCTTCCTTATGCCCTTCATTCCTTCCCTCCTTCCTTCCCTCCTTCCTTCTTTTTGTCCTTCCTTCCCACTTACTTCCTTCCTTCCTTCTTTCCTTACTTCCATTCATTTTGTCCCTCAAACACACACACACTGTTCTTGCACGTTGCTCCTCTTTTATTGCTCTGTACCTCTTATGGTCACATTCATAACCACACACACACACACACTCACACACACACACACACACACACACACACATATAGAACAGATCTTCTGGCTGGAGGCTCTTAATCAATCAGTCAAACTCTGTTTAGTATTCTCTTTGTGAGAACAACAAGATAGAAAAAAAGAAAGAAAAAATGAAAAATGAAAGACATTAGAAAACTGCCACCAGGTAATTCCAAACATAAATTGAGCAAGCAGACTAATAAAAAATCTGCCCCACATAGCATGAGCAATGGTTGCGTTCAGTTTTTCTAATCAAATTTCATGACTGGCTCAAACCCCGTCTCAGGGAGGGTGTGTGGAGAAGATGCCTCATGACATCTGGAACAAAACAAATCAGAAGGAGGGCGCAGACAGGCATCCGAGAGGCGTCTCTGCGTCCTCGGAGGATATGAATAGTCCAATCAGCACGGGCAGCTGTGGCGTGCATCCTACGCGTGTCAGAATTTTTCTGTCAGCCGTTTAGAACTCGAAAGCAGGATGCAGAAATTAAAAAAATTGCATTTGAGTTGCGTGCTAGATGTCATTAGCTCTAGGCTGCTTTAGCTTGCGGGCTGGAGATAGAGTGTCAGCTCTGAGCACGCAGGTCTTTATGCGCAATGTGCATTCCCCGAACAAGGCCAGCATATGCCTGTGAGCTTTCAAAACAGCCTTATTAGCTTTTTAAAATATAGAGAATCCATCAAGCTCCATGGCAACTGTAGCGAGCCTCTGTCGCTGAAAGCGCTAATTGCGATTTTCACAAAAACCCTTCCGGTGGGAATGTGAGGAGGCTGCAAGTGTTTATTCAACTTGTGAGTGTGAATACCGAGGTGACAGCAGGCTGATGTGGCAAATCCTGTTACCTATACATTCAGTGTGAGATTGTGTGTGTGTGGGGGGGGGGGTGTTCAGTGGAACTTGTCAGGAAGACATTGGAGTGTCAGTGACCATTGACCTTCATCGTATTGTGCTCCATATTAGAGTAGAGACTAAAGAGACTCTGGAGAGAAACATAGTGTGTCTGCATGCTGTACACGCACCAAGGTTAATGCATCAGCCATGTGGGGGGGGGCGGATGGCAGGGACACAAGCCATGCCATATGGGAGCATGGACACACACACACATATGCCAACTGTCACAGTGTAGCTGCATCCCAGGTCACCGCTGGGTTGTAAAATGGCCGTGGTGACCCTGTCACACTGTCGCCATGGTGAACGTTGCTTAGCGCCAACCTCATGCCCGCTGCTGTTCAGGGAAACAAAGCGGCTAAAAATAAATATTAAGCAGTGACGTGGTTGAATAAAGGAATTGCGAAGGAGAGTGTGACTTTGCTCCGGGTTGTTACATCGTGAACAGTCCCTGCTTTTTATTTGGTATGTTGCTTTCTTTCTCTCTCTCTCTCTCTCTCTCTCTCTCTCTCACACACACACACACACACACACACACACACTGATTAAAATTGGTGTTGTAGTGAAAACAAGCAGACACTGGATAGTGATGTTCAGTCACAGCACAAATAGACAACCAAATAGTACCGTGTGAAGTCATTTCTGCACTTCTGGAAGTAAAAACTCTTTCAGATCATCAAGGTCAAAAATCCACACTCAAGAGACACAGGCCGAGAGAGGGAGAGAGCGAGAGGCAGATTTTCCTAGTAAAAAAAAAGAAAGTTGAAGAACATATGGGTCAAAAGGGAAGCCATGTCTCTTCAGCATTTTGAGGCAGCTCATTTTACAAGTATGAATATGTATGTACTCTAGATTCTGTCTATCTATCTGTCTGTCTGTCTATCTATCTATCTCTCTCTCTCTCTCTCTCTCTCTCTCTCTATATATATA
>JAFFST010048818.1:4629-15825 GCA_022414735.1 Noturus placidus
GTCTCTGTGCTATGATGAGGTCTAAATCCTGACTGATACATTTCATGAATATTGTTCCTATGTAAGTACGAGCATAACTGCTTTGCTACAACTTTCTCTAAGATCTTAGAGACGAAAGGAAGATTTGATATCGGTCTATAGTTGGACAGTTGAGCAGGGTCAAGGTCCGGTTTTTTAATCAGCGGTTTAACAACTGCTAATTTAATTGATTTAATTGATATAATTGATATAAATGATGCCATTATAAATACTTATATCTGTATTTATATCTGAAAAATTCTTTCAGCTGAAATGACGGGGAGAACATTAGGAAACCAGCTAACATGTTTGTTGATGTAGGAGTGGTATTTTAAATGTCTGGTACAGCCTTTAGAAGAGCAGTGTATTATAACTCAGGGATAGCATACAGTAGAGAACAGCTGGCAGACTGATTATGCATACTAATATAATATATAGACTAGGATATTAAGACATGCTGTGTTGATAGTACACCTCTCAGAGAGGTCTCACAGGGTAAGAGCGCATGTGAACTTTTTTATTTGTGCCCGTGCCCTTGGCACAGTAGGTAAACAGTAACGCAAATGTTTAAACCATATCATGTTGTAGCTTTCCAGCTCGCTCACTGCTTCCTGTTATGCTTTCACTTTATTCTACACACACACACACACACACACACACACACACACACACACTGCTCAGGGAGAGAGAAAACAATACAGAGAGATCACAAAAAATATGAGGGACAATAGTCATTAGTTATTACTACCTCAAGCCCTTCTTCAAACACCTCTCTGCTGCACAGCATGACTGCTCAATGAAGGTTGGTGAGCAACACAAAAAGGGAGCCTAAAATTCTGAAGAATAAAGCAGTGGGTCCCCACAGAGAGTCATTTTAACACTAATAAATGCTCTCTGGCACTGGTACTGGATCTGATGCTCTACGTGTTTTCTATGAGGTCAGTGTTCATATCCAGAAATTTGACTAGCAACTTAGCAACCTCTATCCTTGGGCTTGGGGATGGTGCGAGATCAAAATGGATCTGTAGTTATTGAACACTCTCAACTCATTTCTCTCTGTCACAGCTGTTACCAGAGCAACCAGGACCACCTCTGTCTACATTTTCAGGAGACCGAGGTGGTATATCTTCTATGTGTTCTGCCTTTTGCAATACCTCATAGTCAAACTCCACAGCTCAAAGATTTCCCAGTGCAAATTGTCTGTTAGAGCCACAGTTGTTTTTCCTGGGCCTGAAGCAGATTCTTTTATGATAATTCTTCCAGGTTTGTTTTTTTTTTTTTTTTTTTTTTTTGAGTTTTACTCGCTGGACTAGGTCGTACTGTTAATAACTTTTTTTACTGGGTTTAAGACTGTCCTTCCAGATTTCTTTCTTTTCTTTAAACATCCTGTCATGGTCGTAATGTAATGGAGTTGAAGACAGATGCAAATGCAGATAAGAGTTTTTATTAAAGGAGATATAGCTAGACAAATCCAAATCGGTAATCCAAAGCGTGGTCCAGGCATAAATAGGGCGAGGCTACAATCAAAATGAGGAAACGAGAAAGAAAGTCAATAACATGAAAAAGGAAAACAACTGCTTAGTAGAGAGGTAAAAATCAATACTGCGCAAAGTGCACAGAGACATGAGGGGTTAAATGATCAACGTAATCATGGGTAAACATGGACAGCTGAAAACAATCTTATGTGTGGACTGAGTTCCAAAATCTGTAAAAATGTTGTGCGACTTTGGTTGGCGTAACAACCGTATGCGCCTTATAACACGGTGCGCCTTATGTATTGGTCAAGTACAGAAATAGAACCCGTAATTGAAACTGCGCCTTATAATCCGGTGTGCCTTATAGTGCGGAAAATACGGTACTGACAATTCATAAAGTTGACAACTGGCGTTCATGCCACCAACATATACATCAGTGTGAATGACCAGCCAATAAAAATGAATATGAGTATAATGAGAAAATGAGTATAATGTTTTATATACTCCAGACATCCAGCCATGGAATTAGAAAATCATTTACTTGTGGTTTATTGGGACTAACAATTGTGTCACAGATTCTCATGTATGTCCCAACAGTAACAAAAACATTTCAAAACAAATGAGTGTGAGAGAGAGAAAGAAAGAGAAAGAGGGAGAGAGAAAGAGAAAGAAAGAGAAAGAGAGAGAGAGAGAGATCACAAAAGTATACATGGAACAACAGGGTTCAGGTGTACCACATTAGTTAATACCTCTTAAGCTCATCCCCAAAAATAGTGCAGACCCACACTAACCCCTACCTCCACTTGCTACATCTCTCAACCAGACAATGCAGACAAAATCTATTTAAAAAAAGACCCCTCTATCTTAACCCGTTATCCAGTGTTGTTAATATTTGGAGTTGTGAAGTTCAGAAGTCCCTGTTCACACCTGGTAATAACAGCCACCTTGAGTGATCTGATCACAAGTGGACAGCCGAAAGGTATAGCCGTTTACACCTGACATTTTGAATGTGTCTCAAGAGACTACTTGTGATCGGATTTCATACATCATGCCACTCGCCTTTATTATGTCTTCCACTGAGGAAATTAAACAGAAAATGAAAAAACAAAAGAAGCTACGAAAAGCAGTCTCTGCTGTGAAGAACTGTTCAGCTCGATTTCCTAACAGTCTCACAATGATTATAAATTTTCCGACCAGGGCAATGACACAGTCGATTAGTTGCTCCTTTATTGTTGTCCAGGACGCATCAGGACATTTTTACATTCGCACGATAAATGTTATGCATCCCAGACCACCTCCTAATGTTGTTTGAGTGATCGGATTACGGTGCATCTCTGAGACACACTGGACCCTGTTCACACCTAGCACTGACCACTTACAGTACAATCAGATTACCCAGGACTCATGAGTGAACACAGGCGTGAACGGGGCCTACGATTAATTCTGGGATTGGATTTGTGATTGAGTGCTGTAATTAAATTGCCAGGTAGGCTGTATTTTAAAGTGTCTGCCACTTTTGGTTTAGTTTACAATATGCTACGTGATCAATATATGACGAATATGTTGTTGTTGATGTCATTTAACTTGATGCTTATACTTTGTGACTTTATGTTGCTGTTGCTGGTACCTGTTAAGCTTGCAAATCTAACTTTTGGAATTTCATTCTGATTTATTATTATTAAGCTATTACCAGAGTTGCTTTTAATAAGTGTTGGTAGATTTTAAAGTATCAATATCAGTAAAATATTCAAGACAGGTAGGTCTTGGTTTATGGTTATTTCTATTACATTTCCGTTCTAAATTTAACCATAGACTAAAATCTCTCGAAGACAGCACCGTAGTTACTGCAAATAACATTCAGACACATGACATAGCAAATAATCATCAGTAAAAACACAGAGAAACAATTACAAACAGTCTACATATCACTCTTTAGTAAGGTTTCGAGTTGAAATTATGAGCAGTGCAGTTTTATTTTCATTTCTGCACATCTGTGATATGTGGTCAAATCTGTAACACAGCACATTTTGTGAAAATGAGTTGAACATAAAGCGAGTTACAGCAGATTACATCAGCATAAACCTGCTTCTCCCCATAGACACACATTGGCTTACAAACAATTCTCGTCTCTCCTAATGGGGCAGGGCGCTAATGTATGAATGCAGTTGGCAACAGCGGCTAATGCAGCAACTAGGTTTCTTATATCTATAGTCATGTTGAAGTGCACTATATATACTTGCATGTGCTCCTGCAGTGGTCACCAACCCTGTTCCTGGAGATCTGGAGACTTTAAGTCCAACCATATTTGTGGCCCCCTGACCATCCAATTATTGCCTTAAGACGTTCTTGTTTGATTTTGGTCAGAGATGAAACCTGCAGGAAGGCAGATCTCCAGAAACAGAGTTGGTGATGACTGGGCTACTAAATTGTGCACTGGTCACTGAACATAAATGAAACTTGCTTCACGTAACAGGCAGGTTAATCTGTGTGCACAACAGATGTTACAAAAACACTGTCTCACAAAATACCTCACTTCTTTTTCTAAGAGAGGGTTTTTCTAACTTCGGAATGCCCAAATCTCACAATGAGAAAGTTTTAACAGCTATTGTGTGAGCTGCTGATCATCACCTCATGGAAAGATTTCATTCATAATTACCATGATACCTGTAAAGCTACAAGGTATAGACTTTTTTAGTTAAAATGGGGAAAAAAAGGATTATTATTATTATTATTATTATTATTATTATTATTATTATTATTATTATTATTATTATGATAAAAAAAAGTTTTTCTTTAAAGAGCCAGAGAAAAGTTAACATATTTTTGGTGTTTTTATATGCTTCTTCTTCTTATTGTAGTTATTATCTTTACTATTATTGCATAGTTATAAAAAGTGGTGTGTAATAAAGGATGTTTCGCATCTTGCGTGTTCTTGACCTAACACCCTGCACGTCACCAAATAGGCCTGTAGGTGGCACTTCATTTAACCAACTATGATAGTTTCATCGAATGGAAAATCAATGTAAGATGCAGTACATAGCTAAGAGTAAACTGCACACTACTTACCATTAATGTGACTTCCAGAAATGCAAATTCGTCTGTCCATCCAGACTGGAAAAATTTATACGTCTTTTTTTTCCTTTTAGCTATTTCACCTTTGTTACAAAACTGACAGACTGGCTATGTAGCTTTCAACCAATTTATGAATTAGACCAGGAAATTACCGCTCTGCTCCACATTGTCCAATGGAATTTGAGCGTGTTATGCCACAACTCGATTGGTTGGTGTATACATGAGAAATGGGCATCGGTAATGAATGATGTAATATTTTAAAATATGTCAAGTTTTAATTGAATCGACACCCTAGCTGTGATGATTCGCAACTGCTTTTGTTGATTTATTCCAGCCATCGAGCCATTGGCAATCAGTGCAAGAGCCATAGGATCCCGACCTCTGCTATAGTATTATACTCCTGAACTGCTCGGAGCTGACCCTGATAATCCTGTAAAAGTAATCCGCAGCTCTGTGTCAGAGCATCGGGTAGGAAGATGAGTCAGATATGTCAAACATCATCAACTTTAGGTACGAAGAACGCAGATGAAATCCCTGGTATTATACAGCACTATAAGAGGTAAACGGATTCAGGTGAACAGGTATAAGTTAATCCTTATAAACCTAAGGGGATGATGATGATAATGAACTGCTGATAATAATATTCTTACAAACACCAAAGCATATTCTACCCTAGAATGTTAATAATTTATAGCAATCATCTTTAAGCAGCGTTTTCCATGGTGAAGGACATAGAGACACTGGAAAATGAAGTCCAAATGGATCCCTTTGCGCTGCGTTAGTGTAGAGAATAGACCGGAATGCCTAAAGACAACAGATGCAGAATCCTATTCAGAGACGGATCACACGCACACACGCACACACACACACACACACACACACACACACACACACACACACACACACGCACAAGTCAGCCCCTGCCTTTAAACACAAGCACTTGCCTTTAAGCACGACAAATATGGGAGATAGAAAATGCGTACTAAGGAAGCAGAGTAGAAATTGTTTTGACTTGCTGATTCTTTACTAATGTAAAAAATCAAGAGACAAGTCAAAATTTAAAAATGAGATGATAGCAGACATTTGAATAATAAAAAAATCCTAATAGGATTCTAATATATTTCTGTATTAATACTCCTAGCTGTAGTTTTCACCTTTACTTTAACCCTTGTTATTTGGCAGCTTATGAAACAGCACTTGAATGTTTGCATCACAAAATGTGCATTGCATAGTAATAAAATACTATTGAGGATGTTTTTGTTCATTGAGTGCACTCTTCTGTAAAGAACAGAGGTTCTCAACCTTATGGAGATCCCGAAACAGAATCCCACATGGATTCGTCTGAGATGCTGATGGGCTCGCAGGAGATTTTTTTTTACCAGCCCGTATTTCTAATGTAATTCTATGCATAGACACGTGATTTAAATAATAATTAGTAACAAGTAAAACTCTCAGATTTATTATTATGCAAATTTCATTAACCTTTGTTCAATTTGGAGCTCCTCTTAAGCCCATTTTACACCAGACCGCAGGCATGAAGTGCGACGAGACTGACAAATGCGTCCATTTGCAATGGAGTTATTAATGGGACGCAGTGTTCCGTGGCCTTGTGCACATCAAATCAAAGTAATGATCTAGGTTGTATGTAACAGGCGAGAAAAATGAGGTCACTGGACAATAAAAATTGCTTTAAAAGATATGCTGACCGAGCATTCATCTGCTACGCTTACAGCTCACTTTAATTTGATTTTGAATTTTATCCATAAAAAATAAATGGTTCACAAGATTAGCAGCATCTCAGAAAAACCTCAAATGCAAAAGAAACCTTCTTGGATTTTAAAGGGAAGATAGAAGAGTGTATTTGCAGCTCAAAGCTCAGTCGATGATAGCCAATCACTGCAAAAGTTTGGAGTTTTTATTCTTCAGCATACCTTTATGGAAGTATTGGTTTTATTACAGTATAGTTTCACATCAGAGTCATAACATTACTGCAGTCAGATTACAGCATTCCAGTTGAAGCGAAGAAGTAGAACTTTTTAGCGCAAAGGATTATTTTGCTGTACTGCTGAAAAAATACTGATGTTTTCTGGACATCGTTGTGGAAGCATGCTCATAGAGAGTCATTTCCTCTCTATGGATTAAAAATACACAATGACATAATGCACAAAAGGCTCTCAATGGGTCACTGCGAACAGGTATAACGGATGTTTTTTTTTTCTACATATTCTACATATTATTTTCTTTTTCAAAGGCCACATTCATATTCTAACTTGCACTTACAGAACATGAATAACAAACTAATCTGTAGCTATCTAAATAAATAAATAAATAAATATTTGCTATCTGATATTGATGGGTCGTTTACGAATGATTGGATCGTTTTGAACGAATCTTTTACATAACTCAGAGAGTGATTCGTCCCTTTCGTGTTGGCCGCACATGCACAACATCCTTTCGTTCGTTTGTAACGTGATAACCGCATATGCTCTGTACAGGAAACAGAAATGATTAGTTCACCTCTTGAGCCTCTTCTCCAGTCCGAGTCTTTCGTTGCCAACAGCATATAATCTGTATTGGATACAGAAACTAGTTCATAATTCTCAAAGCTTCCTTAAAATGCAAGGGGGTATTTTAGGTTTTATTTTTACCCTTACAGTTACATGACGCGATTCTGTTTTCAGATTTTAACTTTTTTATTTCTTTCAATTTATAAATTTGTGAATTACTGTCCTGATGGTTCTTTTCCATAATGTCGAGTCTGGTAATATAGAGTTAGTTAGTGCTTTAAACGTTGCCTGTATGATGGGGGAAATCACATTGATAAAGCAAGATACTTGTTTACAGTGGATTAACTTCTCTATTTATCTTTTCTTCGGACAATATCATATAATACAAAAAAAGAGGCCACTAGAGCCTCAGTCTATGCGGTGGTCACGTGAGAAGTGATCGAATGACTCGGACCAGAAAACTCGGGAGGTGAGCTAATCATTTCTATTTCCTGTACATAGCGTACATGGCCGTCACTTGACAAAAGAATGGAGGCCTCGTACCAGGAGATCCAGTTGAGTGGTGAATTAATCAGTTCTGTTTATTTGTCCTTGGCTGCTTTATCATTTCTTCCTTAATCAGAATATGATCAAAGTTCACGTAAGTAGACGTGCTGTGGAGAATTTGGCTATTAAAAATATAACATTTTAATTCAATTCTGCTCAAATGAATGAAATGAACAAAACGAGATTCAAAGATCCAGCTCAGTAAAATGATCTGATCTTCCCATCACTGATGTGTAACTAACTTTTTGTGACAGAGGCAACGTTACATTTTTGTGCCACTGATTGTACATTTTTGTGTCACCGTATTGTCATATTTAATTTAAATCAGACATATCACACTTTTTTCCTGTGGTTGTATCTCAAATGATGTTCTATTAGCTATAAAGTGCATGTGTTTTAGTATACAGTTGTGTTACAGTCGACATTGTGAACATACTGTATATATGTGAACATTAGTTAATCCAGTTTTCAGTCAAACTGACATGCAGTACTTATTTATGCAGATCAACATTAAAGTTCAAGATTACAAATATTTTAAATAGTTTTTACTGTTAAAGTCCTTTATGTGATTTTTCTGTTCAATACATTTCCCGATCATTAATGTTCATAAATCACACAAAGACTTTTTCACTAATGAAGTTGGCTTGAAAGCTCTTTGAAGCTCCCTGAAAAGTGCCAGTTAATCGAACCATGTGGAACTCAATCAAGCACGCATTACGCTTGAAAACTTTCAAATGTGAATGATCTTTTTATTATCAGCTTTGCTAAGCTTAAATCTGATGTGTTTTCTTTAACTTTAAATTACATCGTAATTTTCTGTCAGTTGTTTTTAAGGATGTGATCTTCATAAAAAAAATAAATAAATAAAAATAAAAATAAAAAAAAACATCAGAACAAATACTCATATTTCTTAAATGTTTATGTGTATAGTAAATACCTACAAACATAACAACACCCACAAGAAATGTGCAAGCTGATTTTTAAACAGGGTTTATGGGGAATTTCGTCTTTCAAATGAGCAAAATAGTCTAGTTTTGCATGTTTGCATTAAGGAAGATTTATACTTTGAAATTTCTACCTAAATGTGAAAGTCACTTTGGGAACAGCATGCACAAACTAAAACATCAGCAGTCCATGTATTAAACTGACACACAGTGCACACTGTCATGAAAGTAAAAAGGGGACATACGGAAAAAAAAAAAAAAAACCTGTTACTCATGTAAATAAAAACTTTATTCATGTAAATATTTCAAAGATTCAACTTTTCACTCAAGTTGTTGTCACTAATATCATTTGTAATATCATTTGATTTTCACAAATGTTCTCAGAGCCTAAACCTAATCGCTCATACTGTATGCATCTGTTTTATTCTGTCTCTTGTTTTGTTAGTTTGTTTTATTTCATTGTAATATAGTTTTTCTTTTGCATTTTTCTTTTATTCTTTTCCTTTTACTACTACTACTATTATTATTTTTATTATTATTTAAAAAATGCAGGAGACTGCTACATGAACACCATTCTGAACCATCATACAGGCAACTACAAATAAAAATATAAACACTATCCTGGACACATAATCTGCTTATTCCAGGCTTGTGATTTGCCCACCCCTTCTGTGTATTCAACTGGTACAAATTAGACAGAGAAAATATAACCAAACCTTTATAGAATTTGAATACCCTGAGCTTGTCATTGTTATCAAGGAAGCAGCCCGAAGCTGCAGACAAATAATGTCTTCAGCGCCCTCATTATTTTGACTCTTTTTCATAGATCTGAGACAGTGTGTACGCATTTTCATTCCGGGAACCTGGACGGCGTGAAATGGTAAAATGTTAAATCTAGAAAAGGATAAGGCCCATCTGCATTGGCATTGATTAAGTCTTATGGCGGGTTTTTTGCTATTTCAAGGTTACAGTGGTCTGTTATACCTTAAGAATAAGAAGCGGATGTAGTGAGCCCTCATAGCTTAACTCATTCAGCATGTGCAAGGAGCTCCAGATTTATCGTATCATAAATCCTCTCTGCAGAGGACAGTTTGTGTCTTCATATGGGCAAGGGAAACGTTTCAGGTGATTACCTTGGTGTTATGATAGGACAGCTCCTAGTTCTACTTCTAATTCTTCGATTACATCAACAACAAAGAGAATGTAATGTTCTGGAGGTTTTCTTTCAAGGGTACTATGGTGAATCTTTCTTTTAGCTTCCCAAAGGCTTGTGCAGTTGCAGGTGTCTATCTTAAATGGCTACATTTAATAGAGATGGTAATGATGCAGTGCTGAAATTTCTATGTGCTACAATAAAAATTTTCAAAGCCCAGAAATTTTTGCTGTTCTTTTATCACTTGTGGTTTAGGCTACCACCAACTTTTTATTATCCATCTTCACCCCCTCTGCAGCAAAGGAAGGAAATGGTTGTCTGATGAAACCTTACAGCATTGAAAAAGATGCTTTTCCTAGTAGTCATCTCAGAACCTTACAAAAATGCTGAATATGGTCAGGCAAAAGTGTATCAAGATGTCGTCAAAATACACAATCTACATGATGTCGTGGAGAATTTACAAGCCTGGAACACCAGGGGAGACCAGAAATGATCTCTCAGCAGTTTAGGCTGCTTTACAGAGTTCTGTGTCTTTCCTCCTCTCAGTATCATGATTGCTTGTTGTATCCATGCAAATGATTGTGTTGTGATGGCAATTACAAGGAAATGGTTAATCATTTGCCTGAATTGCTTAAAACTGTCATGAAAATATTTAGGTATCTTAACCTGTCAAATCGAAGTCACGGTTGTGATGCTTGTCAAGCTAATTTCTTGCCGAGTTGCTTGTGTTGACTGTTTTGCATTAGATTGATTTATAAACACCTCTGCCCTACTGATTTTTGTTTTTTCACTGCTGCCATTCAACAGCAATGTAAAAGAAATTCTTTTCACAAGTTGAGAGAGAGAACTTTGTTTGCTTTATACGTGCAGTAATTACTCAAGCCCCTGTGTGCCTAGCCCATCTGAGTCAAATTAACACACAGTGTGTTTCTCCTGTAGGCAGAATAGAACTATTAGCGTTAACAGATTAGCGTTCTCCTATTTACAGTGGTGTGAAAAAGTGTTTGCCCCCTTCCTCATTTCCTGTTCCTTTGCATGTTTGTCACACTTAAGTGTTTCGGAACATCAAACCAATTTAAACAATAGTCAAGGACAACACAAGTAAACACAAAATGCAATTTGTAAATGAAGGTGTTTATTATTAAAGGTGAAAAAAAATCCAAACCATCATGGCCCTGTGTGAAAAAGTGATTGCCCCCCTTACTATAACTGTGGTTGTCCACACCTGAGTTCAATTTCTCTAGCCACACCCAGGCCTGATTATTGCCACACCTGTTCACAATCAAGGCATCACTTAAATAGGAGCTGCTTGACACAGTAAGGTCCACCAGAAGATCCTTAAAAGCTACACATCATTGTCTTTTGCTCAGCAGTGGTTTTCTCCTTGGAACTCTGCCAAGCAGGCCATTTTTGCCCAGTCTTTTCCTGATGGTGGAGGCATGAACGCTGACCTTAACTGAGGCAAGTGAGGCCTGCAGTTC
>JAFFST010048818.1:71936-98959 GCA_022414735.1 Noturus placidus
CAGTGTGTTTTGGATCATTGTTTTGCTGCATGATGAAGTTCCTCCTGATTAGATTGGATGCAGTTCTCTGTAAATTGGAAGACAGATTGTTTCCATAGAATTCTGAATTCATTCTGCGGCTGACATTATGCCATTATCATCAATAAAGATTAGTGAGTCTGTTCCAGAAGCAGCCATGCAAGCCCAAGCCATGACACTACCTCCACCATGCATAACAGATGAGCTTTCATGTTTTGGACTTTGGCCTTCCCATCACTTTGGTAGATATTAATCTTGGTTCCTGAACTTTCATTGCTCATCTGCACATTCTAATCTGGCTTTCCGATTCTTTTTGCTGATGAGTGTTTTGCATCCTATGGTATGGTGTCTATATTTCTGCTCTCAAAGTTTTTTTTTCGAATGGTGGATTGTATTACTTTCACACCTGCCCTGTGGAGCTTGTTGTGATGTCACTGACTGTTGTTTTGGGGGTTCTCTTCACAGCTCTCACAATGATTCTGTCATCAAGCACTATTGTTTTTTTTGTTTTTTTTTTAACTTGGCCGTGCTATTTCATGTCTGGTTGTTAGTACACCAGTGGTTTCTTTCTTTTTCAGGACATTCCACATTGTTGTACTGGCTATGCCCAATGCTTGTGCACAGGTTCTGAGTGATTGTTCCCTCCTTTCTCAGCAGCAAAATGGCTTGCTTTTCTCACAGACAGTTCTCTGGTCTTCATTTACATTTAGTATTCATTTAGCAGACGCTTTTATCCAAAGCGACTTACAAATGAGAGCACACTCACACACCAATGGTAGCAGAGCTTCCATGCAAGGTTGTCATCGGGAGCAACTTAGGGTTCAGTGTCTTGCCCAAGGACACTTCGGCATGGGATCACCCGGGCCGGGATTCGAACCACCAACCCCACGATTAGTGGACAACCCGCTCTACCGACTGAGCCACAGCCGCCCATGATATGTTGGTTTATCTGTTTTGTTTTGTTTTTTTTTAACAACAAATGCCGTCTTTACAAGTGCAACCCAGGGCTCAAATCAAGAGTACACATTCTGAGCTATTAATTGTTCTAATATGTTTCATCACTTGAAAAATGGGTGGGTACAAACAAAAGGTGGCATTTTTTAAGCTGTTTAAAACATCTATTTGTAAATATCAGGAAGCAAAAGCTGAAATTTTGATCCATTGTCTCATATTCATATTTTGATCTCAAACCCAAATGTACAACAAACAAGTAAAATATTTTAAACTGCCATCCCTATACCTTCAGAGGGAACTGTACTGCATGTAATAGGCCTAGGTCAGGGATTCCCAAATCAGGGGTCTCAATCCCACATGGGGTCGCTTGATTTACAAATGGCATCATGAGAGAAACTCATCATTTCCAATGAGGCTGTGCATAAAATCGCTAAACATTTTATAGTTTGACTTGGAAATCTAACCTGCAGGGTTCTTTAGGGCCATCTTTTCATGTGCCTTCTGGTGAATGCCATTTTAAGATCTTCTAGACACAGTTGCTCTGGATGCTACACAGCAAGTGTGTGAGCAGAAAATATCATGCGTCATATATAACCCAGGCTCCTCTGCGTCGGGCCATATCACACCACCATACATTCTCCTATATCAACATGACACTTCCCACTAGGCTGATAAATCAGTGCTGAGAATATTCCTTTACATTTACATTTATTAGACGCTTTTATCCAAAGCGACTTACAAATGAGTGCACACTCACACACCAATGGTAGCAGAGCTGCATGCAAGGTGCTAGCTTGCCATCGGGGGCAACTTAGGGTTGCCCAAAGACACTTCGGCATGGGATCACCCGGGCCGGGATTCGAACCGCCAACCCCACGATTAGTGGATTAGTGGACAACCCGCTCTACCGACTGAGCCACAGCCACCCTTCAGTTGTAATTCACTTACATTGCACATGTACAGTAGTGCCTTAAAGATTTTGAAAACTTTAGAATTTTCTACTTTTCTGCATAACTATGACAGCATAAGATTTTCACCTAAAAGTAGATAAAGTAGACAAAGACAACCAAATTACACAACTGAGACAAAAAAATTATACTTTTTGACCCCGTTTTGCAGCAATAACTGCAATGTAATGTTTGGGGTAACTGTTTATCAGTCCTGCACATCAGCTTGGAGGAATTTTAGAGCATTCCTCAGTACAGAGAAACTTCAACTCTGGGATGTTGGTGGGTTTCCTCACATGAACTGATTGCTTCAGGTCCTTCCACAACATTTCTATTGGATTAAGGTCAGGACTTTGACTCGGCCATTCCAAACTTTATCCTCCTTTAAGAATTATTTTTTATCTACATTATAGGACTTGGGTGAAAATCTGATGATGTTTTAGATCATGTTTATGCTGAAATCTGATTGTAGACTCTCTCTCTCTCTCTCTCTCTCTCTCTCTCACACACACACACACACACGCAAGCATGCAATTCGATTTAGCACAGCCTATTAACGCTTCTGATGATGGGGGGATGGGGGGGGGGGTGTTGGTACTTTCATGATCACTGTTTGTGGAATGAGAGCAGATGAAAGCGCACAGCTTGTTGATGAATACTGCATGGCACCGACCCTTAAACAACAGCGTGTTGAGTTTGACTGGCATCTTCTGAATCATCTTAACGTTCAACTTAACTATTAACAGCTGGGCAAATAAGACAGAAGTCCGTATTTCAATAAACCACAGAGGCTGAATATAGGGGGCTGCGTCCCAGACTGGACATCACAGTCCCCGAGATAACAATAATGCTTTTTATTATTATGATGATGATGATGATGATGATTATCATTATTATATAGTTACCCTTGAGTGTGTGTGTGTGTGAGTGGATTGGCACCCAGTCCAGGGTGTACCTTGTACCCGATGCTCCCTGGGATAGACTCCAGGTTCCCGGCGACGCAGAAGGATAAGCGGTATAGAAGATGGATGGATGGATGGAAGAACTCCCTTTAGTGCTCTACACTAATATGCGCAATTGTATGCAGCCAGGCGTTTGGTCGTAAGCTCTTCTCACTGATTGGTCAGTTGAACCATGTGGGCGTGGCCAGGCAGGTTTAACACAACACTGCAGGCGCTGCCGGGCTTCATTTAGTTGCGCGTCTGAGCGAGCAGCATTCTGCAAGCTGTGAAATAATGTTTATTTCTACCGAATGAATGACCTGAGGTGGACCTGATTCAGTCTGACTGGACACCACATAGCTGAAAAGTTCTCGCACGACTAAAGGGAGAATATTGTCTTCATTCTGGGTGAGGCAGATTTGGTGATGGATTTGGTGTGGCTTCTTCTCCTGTGCCTTTCATTCTCCAGAGCAGAGAGACACGGCGTGTTCTGGAATAGCACCAACACAAAGTAAGTCCAGGATTTACCTTTGACATGGTTTGTAAACAAACAAACAAACGCATACATTGTGATGGCGCACTATATTGCGCCATGGACATGGTATTCTGCTGTGCCAACACATTGAACAACACGTCTGAGTGATCAAGCCATGATGAACTCAATTTCCGGGACCTTCTGACTTAGTAGTTCATGTGTATCAGAAGTTGACACTTGTGAAGCAGTAGTGTTTCCCAGCACTGCACATTGGACTGATGCCATGATGAACCAGGTGTGGAAGAGCACTAAAACACTGAGCTGGGAAATCTCTGAAATGATTGTTTTTTCCCCCAAGCCTACAATAGTATACTCCATTCTAAGTAGTCCTATCCCAATCCCTTTCTACCTCCTATGTGTACTTGTCAAGCTCTTGGGTTACATCCCAAACCACATTACTAGGTCAAAATAGGTGGTAAATGTTTTATGTTTGAAATGTTTTGACACAGTTTAGTACAACAGTATGTGCTTTACGCTGTGTTCTTTTATAAGGAGTGTTCGTTTGAGAGAGTGAGGCAATGATTGTTATTGTTTTGTTTTTTTTACCTTTTGAAAAATCATCTCCAGAATCATGATCTGAGAATTTAAATCAGAGGTGTGAACAGAGACGGAATGCTTAAGCAGTGCAGACTCTGTAAGGCTGCCGAAAGCAGGGAGGCAACGCTTACTTGCTTCCAAATCCTAGGGATTCATCTGGAGGGGTAGGAGAGGATATGTGTGGGATGTGATTAGCAGCTGTGGCCTGTCTTACAACTTCATTTGTAGGAAATTCAACATCACTCTAAATCTTCAGAAGTTGTTTTTTAGATCTCCAGGAACAGGGTTGGTGACCACTGCTCTAGAGCGACTCTCTGGTGGTCTCTGAGGAGGTACAGAAGGTGGTGTCTAGTGTAGAGTGGAGTCGGACTACTACTTCAAGTCAACATGGTTTCACAATGTCAGACTGTGCATGTTCCAACCTGATGATGCTTAAAGGTTAATAATTGTAGCCTTCGATTGCTAGAATTCCACAGAAATTTATATGCGATCAGGTTGATTTAAAACACCGATGAATCAGTTTTCCTTTCTAGCCCCCAAACACCTTTTGTGAGTTGTAGTGTCATAGAAGAGAGAGAACATTAATCTGTGCGTGGAGCCCCAGGTCCTGAGTTTGACACCAGTCATTTAGAGTAACTTGACTCTGAGCTGTAGGCACAACTTCTCAGAACGGAGGAATTAGAACCAAAGTAACGTGGGAGTGAAGACGCCAAAAAGACAAAGTTTGACAAGTGTGTGGGTCTCTCTCTCTCTCTGTCACACACACACACACACACATATACATCTGTGGAAATGAACAAAAGAAGCCCGTTCTGCATAAATAGCAAGTAATGCATGCTATTTTTGTGATTGTTTATCATGGCTAACTCTTTCTACATTCTGTCTGTCTCTCTCTGTTCTAATCCTATAATCAGAGAAAAAAGAAGCCCTGGGAAAAATGTGTATGCTGCTTTTTTTTGTTTACTTTTGGTAATGTCTATTTTTCTTTACTTACTGCAAACTAGTTTGACATTCTCATCCTCACTGCAAACCCTTTAAACCCCCCCCCCCAGTCATGTTTAAACTGAATTATTTGGCTAATAATTCAACTTCTGTGGGCCACAAATTGTTTTATAAAATTGCTGGGTGTAATTTATTTTGCAAGACTGAAGGTGTGTGTGTGGATGTGTGTGTGTGTGTGTGTGTGGATGTGTTTATACCTGCCCCTGCTTGTGCGTAAGTTAATGTTGCACACCTGAGCACGTGTGTGAGTGTGTGTTTAGGGAGTGCCTGAATGAAAGGTTGTATTCCATCATTGTCTTTGACACATTAACCTAACTTCCTGTTCACAGTGGACTTGTGCTTACAGATCATGACCATCAGTATTGTTTGTGTAATTGTAATATTAATATGCATGTATAGTGACATACAATTGAAAGACTGAATGAATATTTAATTTAACTACATCAATAAATTCAATCTGATTTCAGTCATTCCTGTTTTTTTTTGTTTTTTTTTTTCCCTTCACTTTGCATGGTATTGAAATAAGAAGGAAGTCAGGATTCTGGCTCTTATTCCATTTCTTCAAAGAACGTGACACGCTTTTTTTGTGTATGTGTGTGAGATTTGGTGCTCTTTCTTCCTTGTTCCCAACACCCTCCCCCTTGTCTCGCCCTTGGCTACATGCCCATGGCACCGTTTGCCGGTTTACTGGCACAAAGTTCAGACTTTCTTCTTTTCCTTTAACTCTCCCTCCGACCAATTTGGTCTCCTTCTTCCTTTTAGTGATGCTTGTTCCCCTGATCTGTTGCCATTTTTCCCTCAGAAAAGAACTCTTTACATGGATTAATCAGCACTGAAAGGCACTTGCTGCACTATTTTTTATCAAAGACAGTCCAGAGGGCACTGTTTTTGGAGAGAGAGGGAGAGAGAGGGAGAGAGAGAGAGAGAGAGAGAGAGAGAGAATTACAGTGTTTGTGGCTTTGTAACTATTCACCAATATCCACCAAAAACATGTACTCCATCTAAGTATTGTCACTCGCGCTGGCTCTCTGGTGGTCTCTGAATGCTATGGTCACCCCTCTCTTATTACTTTCTCTTTTTCTAACTTAAATACACCCCTTTTTCTCTTTTCTCTCTTTTATTTCCCTTTCTCTCTCTGTATGAAGGGAATTAAATGAAAAAAGGTGTGATTTCTCTCTCCCTCTCTCCACCTTTCTCTTTTATCACACTTGGCAGCCGGAACAATCATTCAGAACGCATTCTTTCACCACCTCCTGAACTGTTCTTCTTTCCTCCTTCCTTTTCTTTCTCCCAGCCACTTGCTGTTGCTTTCCGAAGCTTTGACACTTTCTTTTCATGTTTTTCTCTCTCTGTTCTTCTTTGTTCGTCTTGTTCTCAGACACACGGAGCTTCCACTGCTCCTTCTCTTCTTCGAGCATACTTTCTCTTGTCCAGCGAGTGTCACTCACTGAGATGACCGCAGTGTTGATAAATAGTTTTGTTAATACAATGATTTCTCTAATCCTAACTCTACTCTGTATAATTAAGCGCAGGCGTTATGTAAGATTGGATTTTTGAGATCAAGATTTACGGCTCTCTCCAACTGTATCTAGTCTATAGGTCTGATTGCAGATAGGAAATAGTAAATTAGGGGAAAGGGTTGTAGTGTAACTGTGTGTGTGAGATAGAGAGTGACTGTGGGTTCCCCTGCTGAGTGTGTGTTTCCTGTCCAGCTCTTTTCCCGGGAAAATGGCACATCCTGTACGTGCCGTAAACAATACCTTTCTCACACACTTGCGCACGCAAGAAGTCTGCTTCTTAAACAAATCTGTCTCACACGCTGCAGTTATTCACGCATGCTGAAAGGCTGGGAACATGATTGAACTTCCCACAGGTTGAGCGCTCTCTTTCTCTCTCTCTCTCTCTCTCTCTCTCTCTCTCTCTCTCTCTCTCTCTCTGTGTCTCTCTCTCTGTGTGTGTGTCTGTCTTTTGCTTATACACACATACAGAAGGAGACACAAAGGTCCTGATTTTCTGTGGTCATTAAAGACCTCACTCACTCACACACACAGACACAGACCTATTCATTTGAGCTCGGTGGTATTGGTGTTCACTTTTTAATGTTTTTGCAGGTGTGTGAGCAAGAGAGAGATGGATAGATACAATGATAGCGTCCGTGTTATCTGCAAGACCGTATCGAGTGGCTGAGTCTCTGTGTTGGCAGTGTGTATATGTGCATGTTCACATCAGCTGAACAGGATGGTCTTTGGTGTAGTACTCATTGGAAAATTACACAAGTAATTCCGATGCATTTTTCTCTTTCCTGCCTCTCTTTTGAGTTCCCGTAGTCAGGTTCTGGAATTCCTGCCTCTGCTTGTGAAGAATGGCACAAAAAGCAAGCAAAATTTATGATTGCTAGTTTGGTAGACTTGTGGCAACAGCACATGTACCTGTATTAGATTACCACATTACCCTACCGTGACCGGCTAGAACTCTGGGGATTAAAAACCTGTAGGGAAGGAGAGTATCACTGCTTTTATGAAAAGGAATGGTGCACATCAGTTCAGAATGTCAGGAAAAAAATATTTTGCAATAGACGGAACTGTATGTTTGGGTCGTGTTTCAGGTACAGTACGATGCTGCGTTCGACTTACCTCAGAATTGTGAACTCTGAGTGATGTCAACTTCCACCTCCATGCATTTGATCTTCAAAGTGGGGGGACACAGACGCCTCCATGTTTAAAGCTAATACTTGTATGTACAGCATAACTCATTTAAATGTAAGAAGTGCCGCTGTGTCCACAGTTCATACTGTGAGCCGCTATGTTAATTTGACGTCTCTTGCTGAACTCAGGGTTGAGGAGACCGTCTTGAGTTCCTGATTAGGTTGAATGCAGCATAACTCTCATTCTTACTGCATGCAGTTAAGCATGTTGAGAGCAAATGTGACACAAGCACTGAACATGTCGACTCATAGCTTGAAGCCTTTGCCTACTACTAATGTACTTGCATTGATTGTGGGTTTTTTCCTTATTCTAATTCTCTTACGTTTATGTGGCAGGTTAATATTAACCCTGATGCCTCAGAACTGAGTTGAACAGGAAAAATGAGGCTGAAAAACACTTCACTGGGCTGGTGTGATCAGGTTACAAAAGCATTTGTTATTCCTACCTGTGTAAGTCAGCGAGTGTTTTCTCAGTTCAGTGTGCATAGAATGCTAACATCTTTATCATTGAATGAAATCAATAGAGGAAACAGTCCAGTCGTTCTCTCACGAAGGGCAGATAAAGAGTAAAACTTTTCCAGGGAGAAAGGGGAGTGTGACACTTTTGAAGAATGAGGCAAGCAGGCAAGACCTGCAGCAGTGGACAAGGGAAAACAAAGAGATTGATGAGGAAAGGTGGAATGAAAAGAGATGGATGATACTGGTTGGCAATCTTATCTTTAAAGGGCGAGCTGGGTTGCCATGGCAACAGAATGGGTAAGGCAACATGCCTTGCATTCCAGTGATCTGGCCTGTGATTGGTGGAGCGAGGGCTTATGAGTGGGGGTGGAGGAGCCCTGAGTGAGAGGATCAAGCAAGCTTATTGAGCGCTGAAAACACACAGACTGGGAGGGAGAGGAGAAAACAGTGACGGACGGATGGATGAGATGAAAGCGTGAGCCTGGCCTGAGCCGGAGACTCAGACCGTTGTGGCATATCGAAGCCTCTCTCAACTTTCCTTTTCTTCCCTCTCTTTCTCCTGTTGTTCCATCACTCTTCCTCACGTTCGTACTCATGTGCAACACTTCAAAGCAGGACCGTTTTGGCTCAAGTGCTTTCGTTTTGGCATGGAACAATGTACAGTCTTTTTTTATTTAGTTCTTTAATCTTTCTAATAAAGCATCTGCTTCTCTCGCTCTTTTCTCATTCATCCTGAGCACTTACCGAAACGGTCTGTCTACCTTCTTCTTTCCTTTTTTTTTTTTTTTTTTTGAAACTTCTCCACTATAACGATCTGGCTGTGGAACAATGGGGGATCTGTCCCTGGGCCCCCCAAGCTTTTCTTTCTCTCCCTCTCTCTCTCTCCCTCATTCTTGCTCTGCATTAGGCAGGGTCTGCTGCGGATGAATAGGACCGTGTGGCCACCTCTGAAGCCCAGGCTCCGTAATCCAGCTGCACAGAGTACCTGATTATCCGGCTTCGCAGCATTCCAAACCAGTCATCCAGAATGTCGAAGCTAGCACCAAAAGTTCAGAAAGGAAATATTTGCACTGTAGCACTGATTAACTAGAGACAGTGCTGGATAGAGGTGCAAGGGAGAAAATGTTGAGGCTGTCAGTCTATTAAGTAACAGGTGTGGGGGATAAAAGGTCAAAATTAGATCTGAGTCCTTGATGATCAAGTTGTATGATATTGAGCCAGATTTCTTTTGTATTAGAGTCTGCTTGAAATAGGCAAATTATCTTAATTGCAAAATGGGTTAATCAGAAATGAATTGTGTGCATTAGCCAGGTGTGTGTGTGTGTGTGTGTGTGTGTGTGTGTGTGTGTGTGTGTGTGTGTGTGTGTGTGTGTGTGTGAGTGAGAATCTCAGCTGCTGACTCAGAGCATTTCCTCCACCTTTCACCACTTGCTAGTCCTCCCTTCCCCCAGAACATTTACATTCCAGTTAGTAGAGAGGAAGAGAGGTGGATGGACAGAGAGGGGGTAGATGTGAAGAGAGACACAAACTCCAACTCAGAGATTGAAAGGACATTACCAGAACAAAAGCCTTAGATTCCAGTAAAAAAAAAAAAAAAAAAAAATTCAGACTTAACCAAATTGCTAAACAATTTCACCATACACTAATCATGTGGGTGATTCATTAGCACAAACCCACTTCCTAACACATTTCTTTTGTGGTCATATTAATCAGTTTCAGGTTGTTGATTCTCCCTTTCAAGACTCATTTGTACTGAACCTAAAGGACAAAATATATAGTTGCAACAAGAGAAATGGAGTGTTTGTGTTTTGTTTCTAATCACTGATGCTCTTTTTCAAGCTTTGCCCTAAACGTAGAGAGAGCGAGAGAACACAAAACATTGACAGTTAATGAGCAGTGACGGGTGTTAGTCGCTCACTGAGAGTTCTGCTGTGTGTAAAGAGCGTAGGCATTAAAAGCCTGAGAGTGAAAGGATTTGCTGTATGAATAAACCCATTGATAAAGTAACTGTAAAACTCCAAAGGACACACACTAGTCCAAAGAAGAGCCTCTGACCTCTTGCAAATGGGCCGACCCCCATCCCCCATTTCTCTCAGTCTCCCATCTAACTCCCCAGCCCTCAGGGGCTGGGGTGGAGCAGCATAATTGCCCCCCCTCTGGGGCCACTTTAATACCCTGCTTTGTGTTTTAATTGCCCTCCTGCTGACCCTCTTTTGATGACCACATTGCGACCATACCGCAAACAGCTTTTAAACATTGTGTGTGTGTGTGTGTGTGTGTGTGTGTGTGTGTGTGTCTTTGGATTAATATTTCAAGATATATGTAGCCATTTGTAAAATCTGATCCAAACATATCTCTCACTTTACTGATCCTGAGAAATACACTTAATGCTTTTATCCCATGACATGGAGAGAGGGGGTTTTTATGACGGACCATACAAAGCGTTTACAGGATCGTTGATATTTTTCAGCATCTGATCTCAAATGAGTTATGACGCGAGTTCTTGCTGTTGTTCGGGAGTTAGAAACGGTATGTTTCTGAGCCATGTCAATGAGCGAACTCACTGGAGTGGGTAAGCTAAACCTGATGAATGATTGTGGGATGAAAGGATGGACTGATGAACAGGTGTTGTAAAGAGCTACTATTCTATTAGATGAAAGGATATGTTGGGTAGGGGTTGCTGCTATTATTATTATTATTATTATTATTATTATTATTATTATTATTATTATTTATTAATTATTTTTTTTAGAAATTCCTGAGACACTGCCTTATTCTCGGCAAACCCTCCTGCAATGGCTAACGACTATAGCACAGGAGCAGTTCAGTGAATAAATGCTTAAAGGGAGTGGAAGTGAATATGGCTCGTCAGTGTGATTGCTGTTCTGGGTCATCTACCACATTGACCGGGTTAGTCAGTCATCTAATCAAATAGCCAACCTATCTAGTCGAGTTTTCATACTGAGCGTTTGAGTCATTATGGTGGGAAGCTGTGACTTTTTTTTTTTTTTAATCACTGAATTTTTTTTCTTCTGATTATTCTGTGTGGAGTCAAAATTAGGAAATGTTCTGAGGGAATGTGACATCACAACACGCATTCAGTCAAAGCCCTCTTTGATTCATGTGCATCGAACATGCGTACAGCTAAAAGGTCTCGTCTCGTGTACCAACAAATATCACTGCGAAATACCTTTTTTGTTTGTTTGTTTTTTGTTTTTTTGGGGCAATTGCAGTTTTACGATTGCAAGCAGATTTCTGAAAAAAGGCACAAAAAACAGAAAAAAGGAGAAAAAACCCCCCCAGCAAAATCAAACATTTTTGGATGCAACAATCACGAGAAAAACTCAGCAAAATCCTTGACAGACTGTTATATTTTGAAACATATGTCAGTAGGACAGTAGGGTAAACATTAATAACAATGAGGGCACTATAATGTCAGCCACATTCACTGCTATGAAAGACCATTCATAGCAGTGATTTTTTTTATTTTTTTTTTTTATCTCTTGTAGCTCTGCAGATCTTACACCTATTTGTTTGTAACCTGTAACTGAGCTTTGAGCTGCTTGCTCACAAGAACAAACACTCGAACACACTCGTTTGCAATGCCTGCAAATGTAAGAGCTCGCATGTCCCGATTGTAACTCCACTTTGTTTGGGAGTTCGTATTGATCCACCACCATGTAACCATTGTAAAAAAGTTGTAAAATCTCTCGTGGTGTCTTTGAATTTTACCACAGGGTTTGTAGCATAAAAACAAAGAACTAACCCTACCAAAATGGCTGAAGGATCCCATAACATAACATCAGTTCCCAAGCATACCCAACAGCAATCAGTCAGCATTTGCGCAATACCGGCAGATACCAGTTTTATACAGTTTTGCTATGTTGACATAGTTATCGGGACAGTCAGGGACATCAGGTTACTGAGGACTGTTAATGATCACCTGCAGATATAGTATTTTTTTTTTTTACTTCATTAAAAACCAGTGTTATTTCAGTACTAGGATTTAGCCTGCAGTTGCAATATTTCTTGACCTGGGCTTTAAACACACACACATTCTTTCTCTCACTGGAATGTAGGTTTGAGTGAGCAAGGCAGGAAAAAAGACTGAGAAAACAGCCAGTAGAGTGGGAGTGGGAAAGCTGGTGGGTGGAGGAGTGCAATAAGGGAGGACAGAAGAAAGGAGAGGAGTCAAGAGCCAGACAATCGGCCTGTCTCAGCTCCCTCTTTCTTTCCAGTACAGGGTGTGTGCGAGTGTAATGAGAGGGGGTGCAGACAGAACACAGATTTAGTGTGTGTGTGTTCGTGTGTGTGTGTGTGTGTTTGTGTTCGTTCCCTGTGGGGGAATCTGTAGATGAATTATCACCATTCTGTATAATAGCTACTCTGACTGCATTCTAGTATCTTGAAGCAAACAACTTCTTGTTCTCCTGTGGGGTGTAAAATCAGTGAACATACATTTTAGATATACATGCACACACACTTTCTGAGCCTGCATTGTATCGCTCTGATGGACAGCCTCTTCCGGACAGCCTCTTCCAGACATCCTCTGCCTCATCTTTTCCGCATTATGTACATTCACCCCATTATTTGTTCCCCTTTCAAGGGTTTTGATTTTTTTTTTCCACATCCATTGGGCCATTGTTCCCTTTTCAGACCTCGCTGATTTCCCAGTGCTTCTCAAGCACACATCTTACAATCAATGCCGAGTCGATTGCAAGCGTGATCATGTTACTGTTACCGTGCTTACAGCAGGTTGTGCAGAAATGCGGGCGATGCTCACAATGTGACTGTGAAACTATCTGCTTCCTACAAATATTACGAGCACATTCTGTTTATTGGCTTTACATTATTGGATGCCTTTTGTCCTCCAGCTGTTCCATGGCATACATTAGATTAAAAAGCATATTCTGCCAGTTTGCTTGTATCTCTCATTTGTAAGTCGCTTTGGATAAAAGCGTTTGCTAAGTGAATAAATGTATGTAAATGCTAATTAAAAACTACAGAATATCAATGGGTGCTAGGGATGGGTGATACGACAAAAATATCATATCAGGATACTCAAGGACATTTCTATGTACACGATGTGTTTCATGTCATACAGTAGCAATCAAAATAATTCAGCCCCCATTGCGAATCAATATTGTCAATTTACAGACTTTCAGCTGTTTGCAATGAACAAATAGTTCAATACAGCGAATTCTTCAATTGAAAATCAATTGAAAATACAACTGAAAATCCAACTTATAATTTCTAAAATTTAAAAATGATTCATCCCCCTGAATAGAACCCCTCACAACAGCACAATTATGCAACTAATCAAGGCCTTCATTAGCTGCACCAGGTGTGCTTGAGCTGGAACACATGAAATACCTGAACTGTCTAGAAGTAGAAAATATATTAAATTCCTGGACGGGGCAGAAAAACGAAGGTATCAATGGCTGAAACCAGATTTCTGAGAATACAGGATGTGAAAAACCCTCGAGTGACTGCAAAAGACCTGCAGCAAGAGGTTTAGTGATCACAGTAAGGTGCATACTAAACGAAGAAGGTTTCCATGCCAGATCTCCAAGATGTACACCACTACTGACCCCAAAACACAAGAAAAGTCAGCTAAAACTTTTCAGATGTTGGATCAAGAAGACTGGAGGAAGAAGAATGAAGAAAAAACACTCTGTCTACAGTCAAGCATGGTGGTGGCTCGGTGATGCTCTGGGGCTGCTTTGCATCCTCTGGCACTAGAAACCTCCAGTGTTTGGAATGTAAAATAGATTCATTGAAGTAACAGGAAATCCTAGGAGAAAACGTCATGCCGTCTGTGAGGAAGCTGAAACTTGGGCGTCATTGGATCTTCCAACAGGACAATGATGCCAAGCATACCTCAAATTTCACCAAGGCTTGGTTGCAGAAGAAGTCCTGGAAGATTCTACAGGGCCATCACAGTCACCTGACTTAAATCCCTTTAAGTCAATCTATGATGAAAATCTATGATGGGATTAGAAGAAGACAATTGCAGCATGCAAACCCAAGAATATTACTGAACTGGAGGCTGCTGCTCATGAGGAATGGGCTAAGATTCCTCAGGAACGCTGCCAGAAGCTATGCATCTCGTTTGCAGCAGGTTATAACAGCAAAAGGGTTCTCTAATAAGTACTAAAGATGCTTTCCATGAAGGGGTTGAATAATTATGAACTGGAGAAATCATGAAATTGCATTTTCAGTTGAATTTGGGGAAACCAGTTGAAGCATTCGTTGTTCGTTGCAACTGTTTAACAAATTGTCTGGAAAACTTTAAACGGAGTTAAATTTTTTTGGAATTGGGGTTGTACATCACCATACCAACGATAGCTCGGAAAAGTTTATCGTGTAATCATTTATCACAATATCGATATTATATCAATACATCACCCAGCCCTAAGGGACACTGTATTTTTTTTTCTTATCATTGACTGCATTTGTTGTATTTATTGGCTTGTTTATTTACATTTTTTTTTTCTTCTCTGTACAGTTGCTATTTAATTGCTGCTGTGAACTGAACTTCATTTTAATCATAATTTCATTCTCATCAACTGCTAAATCAAGACAGATTAATAATACATTTATTATAACAAACAAGTTAAACTAAATATTCAACACCTGTATGTTCTCAGTCAGCCTAACTGTTCTCTTTTTGGCTTTGCTATGGCAGGTTTCAGGGGGACGGCTACACAGTGGAGGTGCGTCTGAATGACTACCTGGACATCGTGTGTCCCCATTACCCTCTAGGCACGGTGCCGTCCCAAGAGGCCGAGCGCTATGTGCTGTACATGGTGGAGCGTGAGGACTACGAGGCGTGCCGACCACAGTCCTATGAGCAGATGCGCTGGGAGTGCGGCCAGCCTTTTGCCCTGCACGCACCAGAAAAGTTCTCTGAGAAGTTCCAGCGGTTCACACCCTTCACCCTGGGCAAGGAGTTTCGCCCAGGCCAGAGCTACTACTATATCTGTGAGTCATAAATAAAGATGTTATCATTATTTCCCCATGTGTTACTACTATATTTGTTCACATGAGCGTATTTAATATGTACCAGCCACAAAATACGTAATGTTAAATGCTAAAAGTAACACTGGAATCCAGTTCAGATCTCCATGCAGGAATAGTTGTTTATACCACAGTACTTTTTGTTTGCATGGTGCAAATGTCAAAGGTTTAGTTTGTGACTGTATGACCTCATGCAGTCCACACCCATTACGGTAATTTTAAATTTATGGTACCATGAGCTACCAGAAAAGGATTGAGTGGATGAGTCAAGTATATGTGCCCTTTTAGCCCATTAGAAATGAATAGGACCCCTGAGTTGTCATATGAGTCCTCATTCTGGGCTATGTGTCTCTTTGGTTGCACTATGAGCCACACATATTCAGTAATGGCAGATAGGTTTGATGTTTGTATGCTAGGGGGTTGGAGTGTAAGGTAGACTAAAGCTAGGAGTTGTTCTTCAGTAAAAATGTACCATCAATTATTTTAGGCTCAACCTTTTGTTCTATATATAAATCATTGGAATAATTGTGTCTTGCACTGTTATTCTGGTTGGATGAAGGGTGGACATCATTAATACCAAGTTGCACGTGAAGGCTCTTTCACAAGAAAGCAAATGAGAAATGAAGGATTAGACCACACACAGCTATAATTGAAGACATGACAGATTGTTTACACATCCAGATGGTCAAGCTTAGAATTTATGGCAAGCTAAAGAAACTAGATTATACCATCAGTTTCTTTCTACTGCATTTCCCACTTTAATTCTTTTTTTCTTTCATGCCCTCCAAACAGCCAAACCTCTGCACCACCATGGACAGGAGTGTCTGAAGCTGAAAGTGGATGTCATTGCTAATGATGGTGAGTAGAATTGAAGGCTAACTTGCACAGTACAAGTTGTGAGTTTGTGAAGAATAGATTTATAATGTGTATTTATTTTCTGTTCAGGATCACAAGAGGCTAGAGTTGGACCTGGCAAAGGAAGTGGAGGAGGCGTGCACACCACCTCAAACCGCTTACCAGCAGGTATAGGTTTGTGGACTCATTTATTTACCTATTATTTTATTTAATCCCTCACTTATCTTCAAAGGCAAATTTTCAGAAAGGGGTAAAACATTTTTAAAAAACACATACTGTTAAAAAAAAAAAAAAAAAAAAAAAAAAAACAGGCTGTGTGAGTTCCATGGATGAGGGTTAGGTCAATTAAGATTTGAAAGCAGTATCTGAGTAAGAACTTGTTTTTTGTTGTTTTTTTTTTGCCCTCCTCTTTTCACAGATGATCCAGTCGTGCTGCCAGACGTTCAGAAAAGTGTGCGAACGAACTCCGCAGTCAGTCCAGCATTTCTGACCATCCTTACAATGCTGCTCCCTTTTTTATTATTATTATTGCATGTTTTGCAGTAAGAACATTTTTAAAGCACTACAGTGGTCCAAGACTGAGTTGAAGGTGGAATGCGTAAACCAAAACACAGAGAAGGAGTTCTCAAAAGCCCAGCGCTGGCCACTGGGTGGAAGGAACAGATGGGCTGTCTGATGCTGTTTTGGTTTTAGTCAGTTCATCAAAATCAAGAGGGCTGCTTTGCTCTCTTACTCTGCTACATGTGGCCATTTATCCTGAAAGGATGTTTTTTGTGAAGGGAAATATCCCATATTTTGCTCTGAGCACATCATTCTAACAAACCTTAAGTAAATGTACTGTGTAGTTTGAGGAACGATAGATGATGCGGACTGTCTGAGCGTGTTGGGCCAAACTGAGGCAACATTCTTTAATTGCTTATAGGACGGCCCATAATCTAATGAGCCAAAGACCATAGAGCTTATCAGTAAAGTGTACAATGGTTTCGCTGTTGTTTTTGTTTAAGTGATTTTCTCAATGTAGTAGCAAAGAACCACAAGCTGTTTTTATAACTTTACCAAATCAACTGGAATTTACTATCACTCACACACACACACACACACACACACACACACACACTTTGTTGTTGTACATGTTATTTGAAGAGTTCTTAAGTTATTAAATGTGCTGCAGAATGAATAGCTGTATAAAAGGAGCAAAATATCAAACCAATTGTTACCAATTGTTTACAATTGTTACAAAGAAAAAAAATCAGTGTGAGCGCATGTATTTGCCTGAGAGAGAGAATAATTGGGTGAATGAGATGTGGGGGGGTGAGAGAGATTGCAAGGACTGTAAAAAATTGTTGATTAACCAAACCGACACACTATCCCCAGAGTGAACATTATTAGATGACCGGGAAATGCATTTGAAGTTAAAGCACAGTGTACTCCATGTGCTTTTTCCTCTTTAGAGCATCTGAAAAACAAAATTATTATATGTATCTTTAAAGTGTGAAGGTTTAATCTCATTATTTGACATTCAATAATTAGAAACGCATACACACATTGGGGTCCAAAAGTCTGAGAGCACTAGTGAACGTTTCTATTTTTCATTCTTTTTGTTAATTTAATACATTATGAATGACATTACTGACAACAGCTTGAGTTAAAAGTAGAATCTTAGAAATATGTACATGAATTTCAGAGTTTCTTGTTATTTGGTTCATCCCCTTTCTGCTTTAACGACAGTGTGCAATCGAGCTGGCACAGACTCCACAAGTTTGTGCAAAACCTTATGAACCATTTCAGATCAAACCCATCAGCGTGTTGTCTGAACACATGGTTTAATAAAAGAGAATACACATGAGGAAAATCTGATCTTTTGTACAAAACAGTTAACATGGTCAATATCAATAAGCAGATTTTGCTTACATTTAAATGCGGACTTAGAAATATTAAATATTCAAGATCTTGAACATTTCCTTTTTTTTTTTTTTTTTTTTTTTTTTAGACATTTCAAAATCACAGATTTTCAATGTGGTCTCGGACATGTGGGCCCTTTGTGTATGTGTGTATGTGTGTGTATGTATGTACAGTGTGTACAGATATAAAATTATTGAATGTTAAATAGTGAGATTAAACTCACAATTAAGTAAGTTAGTTTGTATGCATTTTATAGATAATATGAACATGATACAAGAGAATAACAAACGTGAATTGGCAGCATCTACTACACAAAACACTACACAACCAAACAGTGTCATGTGTACCTGTTATAGCTGAATTCTCACTGGCTGCATGCAACCCATAAATGGACATGCCTATATGACTATTTGCTCCTTATTTTGTGTGTGTTCTGTAAAATGTATAATATGTACATATAGATGAATATATAAAAATGTGACATTTGGTATATACTGTAAATGTGAAATACATTATTTTTTGAACATTTGCGTTACTGTTCTCTTTTTTTTAAACCAGTAAATGGTATAACCCTAACCCTACTTTGCACCAGTAAATGCACCCCATGCCACAACCTAACCCTTTACTTACTAACACATACACACACATTTCATACTTTGTGTTAACACATTCATATTTGATTAGTTCTTGCTAAAGACAACGAATAATTCTCACATGGAGAGTAAAAGTTCACTTCAATTCGTGACCGTAAAATATTTATCAGACTTTGTGTTAGTCTATTAGTTGGCTATAATAGGGAGCATACCTTTTGGCATGTATTAGTGTGTAGGTGGGTTAAATCAAAGGGGTCTATATGAGTACTTGTGTAACTAATTAGCGTGTGAGCACTAATTCATTTGTCATTGATTTCATTTTCTCTTCCTTACCTCTGTACTGAATTGATTTGCCACTTATAGCCTATTTTGGCTACATATTGTTCTCCTACTGTCACTTTATTTTTCCTGTTTCTCTCTGAGGTACTGTCCTGCCTTTTCACCCTGTTTTCATTTTAGCTCCCTCTTCCTCCCTCTCCATTGTTCCTCCCTTCCTCTTGCTCATCTCCAGAGGCCTCCTTTTTTATGACTGTCTGTAAAAACAGCTGTCACACTGTACCTCTTGCCTGATCCCATGTGCCCCATGTGCTGTCAAAACAGTGGCCCTGTGACCGTAATTCTCTGTCTCTCACATACACACACACACACACTTTTTTCACCCCCATGACCTCTGCTGAAGGCACTGGACAGGTTCAGAGGTGCTGTAGAGCTCATCATTGGATATTTGTGTGGATAAGACTGTTTTTATTTCTCCATGAAAAAAACCCATCTTAGCAAGTGCAAATATTACATATAATCAGATTTCTCTAGGCTTTCTTCAATAAATGAAATATAACATTATTCAACCCATTTCTAGACCTTTTTTTTTTTTAAATAGTCTTTTTCTATTGGCAGATACTTTTGCTCATTTAAATTTATTTCTAGAAAGAAGCTAAATGTTCTAGCAATAGAATACGAAAATACAATAAAGCATGAGTAAATTAAATGTCTAGAAATAGGTTTAATAATCCTATACTAGAAAATACTAGATAAATCTGACTATATTCAAGATATTTCCACTTGATAAAATGTTATTTTTTGCAGTGTATCCTCCAAACTATATTTTAAAAAGTGTAAAGGCTGGCTTTAAGTTGATACAGCCATGGGGAACCACTTTTGACTTTTGGAGAACCCGACATGAATAAACTTTTCAAGTGTAAATCTTTGCAACAATTTTTTCTTACTGCGCAAGAGCCTAAAAAAAGAGAATCTGTCTTTCCTTCCTCAGTTTCCTCTCTTCACTGCAAAACAGATTTTTGTTTTCCCAACTGGTCCTTTTTTTTTGTAATTTCAGCATGTTTTAGTGTTCTCATATTACGTTTGCTAATTCAGTTAGTTCTGCACATCTGTACCTACATATTAAGATAAAAAATGTTGAGTTCAAGTCCCAAAGGTACATAAATAATCTCCTGTACATAAATAAACTTAGTTATTTTACATAGAAAATCAAGACTGTATATATATATATATATATATATATATATATATATATATATATATATATATATATGGCCTATAATAATACCTTTGGTTTTGCCATGTTGTACAAATTAAAGATAAGATGGAGTCATTTGACAGGAAACACACATATTATCATGATGAAACATGGCCCCAAGATATGAGGCCCTTGAAACACAGGGAATACAGGATTTATAGAAGGTTAACTCATGAGTCAGAGTATTGCAAAATGATGATGCTAGTTGTCCATGTGTTCTTGATCAAGAGAGCAAGAAGCAGTGAACAGGAAAAATAAATTCAAGTGGTATTAGTCATGTTCCCTTCTTCATTAATCTGCTTGCAAATAGCACGACAGGAAATGATTAAGTATTTGCTAGAAAAATGGCATCTCAATATCACACTGATAATGTAGCTGTTGTGGCTTGGTTCTGCACTGAAACAGTGTCTTTTCTAGTGTCCTGATTACCCCCGGAGAGATATGCTTTTCTATAGACAAAACGTGAAGCTTTGAAACACACTGGTCCTGAGATTGGATTTGTATATTTTTGTTTGGATGTTCCAGGAGACAGCAATAGAATAAAAGTATGAAACAATAAAATGGCCAAATGTCACATTAACAATCATCATCCAGCATACAGTGTCATCAAAAAATGCTGAAGAGCCACTCAGGCATAAAGACAGTCGAAGCATTGATATAATTGTATTATTTGTGTCATAAAGGTAGACCTTCACACTTTCGCACTCTGGAAGAGATTTTCTTCAAGGAGCTCTCTGTATTTGGCTCCTATTTAGATCCTACATTTGGTGGGGACAGGTGGTTTTCTAGCCCTGCCACTCAGAAGCACCCCCATAGCACGATGCTGCCACCACCATGTTTCCTTTGGCTGCATTTGGCTCCTTTCCTCAATTCTGCATTCAGATAGGATTGGCTTGCTACCAGGGCCTGATTGATTTATTTATTTCTGAGATGGTTGTCCTTTCGGCAGGTTCTCCCTTCTCTGTGGAGGACTTCTGAAGCTCTGTTAGAGTTCTTAGTCACCTCTAAGGCCCTTCAAGATAGGTTACTGAGCTTGGCTGGTGGACAGCTCCAGGAAAAGTCCTGGTAGTTCCAACCTTCTTCCATTTCAAAATAATAGAGCCTAATATGCTCAAAGGAACATTTATAGCTTTAGAAATGGTTTTATAACCTTACCTAGATCTATGTCAACACAATTTGATTGTGGAGGTTTAGGGCGAGTTCCCTGAACTTCATGGTTTGGGTTTTGGTTCAATATGCACTGTGAATTGTGGGATCTTATACAGATCTTTTCTAGTACAGTGTTACAACCAATGTCTTTTGAAGGACACATGTACTGCAGTTTTTTTCTTATTGGACATGGACAACTTGGAACAGTCAATGGATTTGGGGAACAGAGCCAAAAAGTCCTCCAATCCAACATTATATTCAACCATTCTGAGAATAAAATGTATGTATTTATTCATTACTGGCAGTGGCTATGTCTGCAGCCGCATCTGGGAGACATTTCCAGTCTAAACTGACAGTTGAACTGTGATGTTCAACACTGGCTTCTGCAGTGTGCGGAAATGAATGGGAATTCGTTTCTACCAGCTTGCATGCTCTGCAGCTCAGTTTAGACCAGAAGCACAGATGATGAGCAGCTCATAGCACCATCTTGGGTATGTGCTCTACTAAATGAGACTGATCATGAAGGATTTCAGTTTGTGAAATCCTATTTGGCTTTATAGGCATCAGTTGTATGCAGGATCTGCAGATACCAGAACACAGATCAGCAGGGCATTATTGTTAATATTTGGATGCAAATACATTCACAATTCAAATACATTGCCTGAAATCTGGAACCCATGGACATCAAGTTGAGTATAATGCTGAGTTTCCTCCCTTGAGATTCTTTGCCAGAACTTTACTGCAGCTGCCTTCAGTTGTGAGCATTTATGCTTTCCGTTTTGTCTTCAGTAAGTGAAAAGGAGCTCAGTCGGGTTGAGGTCAGGTGACTGACTCAACCAGTTTATACGATGACTTAGGAAAGACCTTGCAAGTTCCCTTTCTCTGAGAAAATAGCTACGATTGTTGGGGTCCAAAAGGAATTAAGGATAAAGGAGAGGTGCTTTTGGAGCACGGCCAACAGAGCTCAGCTTGCACTCCGCTCCCAACCCTTCTTTGGCAAACAGCTTAGCACTGAGTATGTGCTTCGAGATCCACACCTTGCTAACAGATGTTAGCAAACCTTTTCACTAATCAGCTTAAACAATAAGGTTTAAATTACCTGAAATGCTTGCCTTTGCAAGTATGTTTAAGATGTCAGCCATGCAGAACACGACATGGTGTTCTTTAACTATTTATTTATTACATCCAGGGATTTTTACTTGCCCGAGGCACAGCATGCTTCTTCTCTTGGCATTCGACGGAGTAATTCTCTTTTGTTTAAACATATTTTCAGCAACTTAAAGTTGGGTGTGTCTTTTTTGTAGAGTTTGGGCAACCTTTTACAATCATTTTATTAGCTAGTGCATATAAGATGCATATACAGTACATACAAGAAAAAGCAATAGACTTTTGACTGAACAAAAATCTTGGCTCAAATGCATATGCACTCTAACTTCAGCAACATGCCCAATAGAAGGGCTTGAATAAGAATTCTTCATGTATGGTGTAACCCTTTATGACTTCATTTCACTAATCATATCCACTACATTTATGACTAATTTTATGTTCTACCTTCTGATCACATGGAATTACCATAAACAAATTTTGTTAATCCGTAAACGTTACAGAAAATGACTTCGACTTATACAGGTCATTTAAACTAATAAACAAATGCATTTCGGTACATTTTGAGGTTGGAAAAGCTTGCTGTAGGACAAAATCCATCATGAAAGTCCAAAATGGGAATTTTTATGGAGGGTTATCGTTATATGGCTGCCATATTCTTTTACAGAACCATGCACACTTTGGGACAGCTAAAGCTTTTGTGTTAACCAGGTCAAAATCTTACTTCCTGAAACACACAGGTTCATTTAAAGAACTACAAACCCATGAGGATATTATAAATCAGCTCAGGTACAAGGTCAGGATCTTCTTACTGACGGCAATCAGTCCTCTGGAGACTATAATGCCTTGTCAGCACTTCTTGTCTAAAATTTGGTTTAACACAAGGCCGACAGGGTCAGCCAATCAGCAATCGGGTGGAGTCGGCTCAGTGTTAGGGGCCTGTGACTCATTCCACCCCTAAAAACATACTAAAGAGGTTTAGCACCCCCTAATGAGCTTGTTGCCTGTGTACTCCTCCATGGGGGGCCCACAAAATGAGGCCCCTCAGCATCCATTTTAAGTGCAGTGAGTAAAAGGGAATCCAGCCAGCCAAAAACATCAGATTAATTCTGCCTTGTGTAAATATAGTGCACTTGTGTGCATTTAGTGGCTTCAGGATTAGCGCTTTAAGAGCCAGCACATGGACATGGATCATATTCTGGAATTTCCATACCGCCCTGCTCCGCTTGTGCTCTCGCTTGTGTATTTTTGTTTTGTCTCACAGACAGAACGATTGATTTCCAGCCGTAAAACAATTGGGGGATGACATCTATAATGTACAAGGTTCTGAATCAAATCAAGTGTCAAACAAACATCATACATTTTAGGGAAAAATAATCTGTATTATACATTTGGACTTAATCTACACAATGTAGTTACATATGGAACACAGTCTAAAATACAACAGTTTTCCAGTCAGATTTTATAGGAGGGACCCATTAGAAACAATAACCTAAAAAAAATAAGAGGTAAAACATTTTAGTGACAGACTCGGGTTCCCTTCACCACATAGTAAAAGACATTATCCGAAATTAGCACTCCCATTTTAAGACGCTTTGTGAATACAGTCACTAATTTGTGTATATGGATTACACAATCACTAACTTGCAATAACTTAAAACAGTAACATGGGTCCAACTTTTTTTCTGCTGCAGACATTCCTGTGCTCCAGTGTGTGTATTTCGAGAACAATAGCATCCTATTATCAAGCTTGTTAAAAATCAACTCTGAATCGAGTGCTGTGAGTGTATGCCACAGTTATCTCACACAAGCATGGCACTGTGCAACCACGTTGTTACTTAGTCTGACTCCAAATTCTGATTGTTCTAACACAAAAAATACATTTTAAAAACAAACAATTACGGTGACGTCTCCATCTAGAAGCCAGTCCAAATATAGGTTACACAGAAACCACACATTCCATATTCCCCATTCTAAACATTTGTTTATATAATTTTATATATGGTCTGTTATAATGATACTGCATTCAAAAAAAATTCTAAATAACAATTACATCTGATTTCAAGCTTTGACATTTTAGGATGGTTCCAGCTTCCATAGTGTCTCAAGTCAGAAATGTATAACAAACAGGATACAAAAAATGAGCATAGCTGTGTTGGAAAGGTGGTCTATTAACGGTCCATAATTCCTAAAAAAAAAAAGTCCTCACATCTTCAGGCCCTTTTTCTTTAGGTCCTCTTTAGCCTCTTGTATCTGGCCCTGCAGCTCTCTGGCTGCATCTTCGCAGTCGTTAAACGTGGCTACTCTGTAACCGACTGCTGCCAGCGAATAACACCCAAATGCCACCAGCAGGTAAACAGGCATTGGCCAAGCCACTTCCTTGTACACAGCAGATAAATGCAAGCCAAGAAGGTCAAAGGTCACAAGCCCCCAAGCAACAGCAACCAGCGACACAACCAGAAGCCACTCCAGAAGTTTGGTCATGATGAAGAAAACTGAAGACCTGAAGGAGAAAACAGAACAATACTACAGGGTCAAACTAAAAAAAAAAAGATTTCAATGTTTTTAATTATCAGGATTTTAGGAAGGAAACAAAAACATGACAGATTATAGTTCCAGGGCAGGTACAGACTTACATTCCTCAGTCATAACTATTCACCGTTTCATGGTTAATGAAACGCTAGTAATTCGACCTAATGGCGTAATCCACTGTAATATCAAGTCATATATCATTCTATTTACACCTACTATAGGTTCAGTTGTACTGTCTTGTATTACATGCATCCGTGTCTTTGGACATATGTTTACTCCTACACCATATGGCCAAATATAATATGTGGGCTCCTGACCATCACACCCATACAAGGTTCTTCCCAAAATTGTTGACAGAGTTGTAAGCACACAATTGTATATAAAAAAAAAAAGCTAAATGTATGCTGTAGCTTTACAATTTCCCTTCACTGGAACTAAGAGTTCCAAACCTGTTCCAGTATGACACAAAGAGTACTCCATGAAGACATGGTGTTTTAAGGTTGGAGGAACTCGAGTGTCGAGCCTGACCTCAACCAGAATGAACACCTTTGGGATGAACTGGAGCCTCCTCGACATCCCATCAGGAGTACCTGACCTCATCCTCACTAATGCTCTTGTAGCTGAATGAACACAAATCCCCACAGCCACGTTCTAAAAACTAGACAAAAAAAAAAACAAAGGGGGAAGAAATCTGGAATGAGATGTTCAGCAAGCACGTATGGGTCTGATGGTCAGGGTATTGGTCAGGGGATGGTCAGTATTAATGTTCCTCCATAATCTACCCCAGATATCTGGCTAGCTACATGCTAACTAACCAGTACGCTAAACCGCTGTTAATCTGAAAAGGACGCGAACAGCTGAATCCCGATCAATGAAATCTTTCTTTAACAGGGCTCTAACAGCTAACCTCTAAACATTTCGACACGCTGATACCTCAAATTCACCGACAGATTAATCACTGCGGTGCTAGCTGGCAAAACTTTAACACTGTACAGGAAGTAAACTGTAGAAGAACAGAAATAACCGAGACGCTGAGTATAATGGCAACAATACAAATATAAAACCACACACAGTAATAAATCATTCCTGAATATAATAGAAAATATTCTACTATATATGCCATATATTGCTCGCTATCTTCTTACCGCTAAACCACCTCACCACTTGTGCTGTTCGCGCAGAGTTATGACGTGTTAACTCGCGAAGGCTGCTGGGAATCGTAGTGCACTTTAAACGCAACACTATTACTACTCCTACTCCTATTCCAACTCGTGTCATTTATAATCCATCCATCCATCCATCTTCATCCGTTTACTCCTTTTCAGGGTCACGGGGAACCTGGAGCCTATCCCAGGAGGCATCGGGCACAAGGCGGGGTACACCCTGGACAGGGTGCCAGTCCATCGCAGGGCACAATCACATACACACTCACACACACATTCATACACTACGGACACTTTAGACAGGCCAATCAGCCTACCATGCATGTCTTTGGACTGGGGGAGGAAACCGGAGTACCCGGAGGAAACCCCCGACACACGGGGAGAACATGCAAACTCCACACACACATGGCCCTGGCGGGACTCGAACCCCGGACCCTGGAGGTGTGAGGCGAACGTGCTAACCACTAATGCAAAACCAAATTTCTTTTGGAAACATTCTTACTACCTACTATTGACTGTGCGATGTGAGTTTTGGCTTCTAAAAGCCTATGCTTTGTATCCGTTTCTATACACTCTGAAAAAAAGGCACTAAAAGGGTTCGTTATGGGTAGAGTTGTACCCTTAAAAAACAGCTTTTATACCTTGTATATATATGTATTATAGTCCAATTATGTACCTTCAATAACTTTAAAGGTGCACTGTATACACATTTCAAAGTAAAAGATACATATTAACGTTACAAAAGGTAAAATTCCCAAGTTAGTACCCCTCTTTTTTGAGTGTACTGTACATCCCAGGCGATAAGTTTAAGACTACAGCCTTCCCTAAAATTCAACTGAAATGGGGCACTGAAATGTTTCTATAAAAAATGCAGAATTTGTATATTTTATAAAATATAAATTCTATATATTATTCAGGGCGCACGGTGGCTTAGTGGTTAGCATGTTCGCCTCACACCTCCAGGGTTCAAGTCCCGCCAGGGCCATATGTGTGCGGAGTTCTCCCCGTGTGTCGGGGGTTTCCTCCGGGTACTCCGGTTTCCTCCCCCAGTCCAAAGACATGCATGGTAGGCCT